>ML821614.1:0-61590 GCA_009831015.1 Picea engelmannii
TTTTGAAACAAATGGAAAAGAGAAAGTACATATAGTGTGAGATCTGCACCTGTTAGATGTAATTTTTATTCCATCCTTTTGATTGTTTCTTGTGTGATTGTTTTCCTCTGCTAAAAATCAGCTTCTTGATTGTTGCTTGTGTGATATGCATATCTCCCTTTAGGTAATCATTATAGACAAAAGAAAATGTATGATGTGGATTATCCTCAGAGAAAAGGGCATATTTGGCGGACAATTTTTTATTGAGATCTATTTCTTTCTTGGAAGCAATGGAGGTCCAATGACACAGATTCTCCTCGAAGAAAATGGCATATTTGACAGTCATTTTTGTGATTATTTTTCTATCCTTGGAATTACCTATGGCCTTCTATCTACAACAATGAGAAAGAAACTATCACATGTTGACATATAAAGAGAGTTCACAAAGGAAACTGTTGAAACAAAGATTTCACAACAAATTTCCTAGTTGCTGTGAAATGCTATTTTCATCACAACTTTAAAAAGACAAACTGGGTTTTTCCAAAAACAAAATTGGAGAGGCATCATAGTGTCTTTAATTTGATTATTTTTTTTTATCCCAATCTAGTTCTCCATTTGGGAGAAAAGGAGAAATTTTTAGTTTCTACAAAATCTCCTAGTTGCTACGAAATTTATTGTAGCTAACTATTTTTGTAGTTGACTTCAAGCTCAGATTCCGAGCAGATGGTGATATATCTCAACAAACAGAAAGAGGTTTTTCTCAAGAATAGTTTCATATACAAAAACCTCTCTCATTTTTTTCACTGGTGTCATTTTTAGGAATATTTGAAGGGATATTTGACGGGATATTTACATCCTATTTTACAGATTTTTTCCAAATTTAATTAGTTAAAAACTAAACCCTAAAAAATATGAGTTAGTTTGTATCTCCTTCTTGATTATGATACCCTAACTATTTAGACCTAATTGAGTTATATTGTAATGTAATTATATATATTATGAGGAAGAGTATTGTAAAAGGGTTCGAGGTTGGAGTAAGAAAGATTGTTGGTAATGTAATATTTCATGGATATTAATGAAAGGTTTACAAACAAGTGTTTGAGATATTTACTCAGAGATTCCTGTTTTTAGGTGTTGTAGTCAGTGCTCCTAGTGTATGTGTTTTTTATTTTTCATCATTCGATGTATTCTTCTTTGTTTGAATGAGAAATTGTTGATGCAAAAATCATTTTAATATGCTATGTATCTATCTTGTTTCAAATATTCATTTTCAGACAGATAAGTTTATGCATAATTCATCTAAGTTGGATGCTCAATGTGGATTTTAGTGTTTCCTCTTTCATATATCCATATTTAAATATTGTAATTCTAATAATAGTTGGTTGTTTGGACCTTGTGATTAAATGATTTTCTACAAAGATTCTGAAAACCTAGAGTTGATATCCCTTATGACTCCATGCCCAATGGGTATTTATCAGCCCTACCAACCATTTCATAAATGTTTCATCCACATAAAATCTAGCCCTTGTGTTTATTGAAAAACTAGTTGGAGAGAGCCCTCTCGCTACCAGTCTAGAAGTTGATTTGAGTTTACCTCTAATATTTTCTTTGCAGCCAAGAGAATTTATAGAGTGATAACATTTTTGGCACCATTGTCAGGGAGCGAAGGTGAAATCTTCCCTGGGAAAGAACAACAAAGATCAGATTCGACTTTTGATGGTGAACAAAGTCCAAACACAAAAATGTTGTACCATTCACCTGGTGACTCTAATCATGCTTCAAGCAATTTAAAAGACTCCATTGGAGGAGGATATTTATTGACTGAGACCTATTAACAAAAATATGAAAGGACAAAGATCCAGGTATCAAAGTACAATTTTTTTCCAAGATGTCTTAGTCATTTTCATGAGTTACCTCTTCTCCTTTCCTGAATGTATCAAAATAAATTTTTTTTAATTACTATATTCAAATGGAGATAATACACCTGTACTTGTATATCCTCCCCTAAAAACTGTAAATGTACCTTCTTCTTGAATAAATGATATTGACCAAGATCCTTTCCCTAAGACATATGATGATCATGGTCAGTCTTGTGAGTTTCAAAAGACCAAAGCTGATATTAGACCTATTGTATATGATCTTAATTAAATCCTCCAATATTACGCAGAGATATAGGCCACTAAAATTACCCCATTTACTTCGTGACTTTCCTCCAAAGCATTACAAATACCTTCCCAAGTTTGATGGGGAATCTAATAATCTCATGGTTGAAAAACACATAAAATCTTTTGAGCATTTCATTGACCTCTTTGAATTTGAGCATGATGATGTTTGTATGAGAGCCATTTCTCAGTCAGTACAAGGGAATGCCAAGGAATGGTTTAGGCATTTTTAGCCTAAATCCGTTAGTTCATGGGAGGAATCGAAGGATGTTTTTATGAATTTTTGGTGTGAGATGAAGTCTCAGGATTAGTATATTTCATAGTTTCATGCCATGAAAAGAAACACACATGAAACTGTATCAATGTTTAATAAGAGGTTTCATAATTTTTACTACAATATTCCTAAAGAAATCCATCCCTCTGAAGCTACTGTCAGGCTGTGTTATGTAACAACCTTTCATCCAGATCTAGTTTTCCTTATGATGGAGAGGATGTATGTTACCTTGCAACAAATGTTTTTTGATGCTCAATAAGTAGAAGATAACCTTCTATCTTGTGGTAAGTTATCTGATCATATTGAGAATGATGAGTGGAATGTTGTAGAACATGAGATTGTGCATGAACAAAAAGGGGTTGATTTACATCCTGATCCTTTTCAACATGAGCATAAAGCTGATTTTGCCATGATTTTTTTTTAAGTTTTCAATGATGATGTTTTTGCAGAGGATAAAGATCATCTTGTTGAAGAGAAAGTTGTTGTATCAAACTTTCTTGCTGATGATATTGTTGAGGTTTATGATTTTCCTAGATATGATAAGTATGATGATGAGTTTGACGTTGATTTTCCAGAGCAAGCAACTATATGTTTTTTTATTAGGAGATGATTATTTTTAACAGTCTAATGAAAAAATTCAACCCATATGTAACAATTATAACATTGCACATGGGAAAAGTAGTGAGTTTGCTGAAGGAAATACTCTACCCTTGTGCTTTTCTTCATTCCAATTGTTGAATGAGAATTTCACAATGTTATAAATCAACAGTCTTCTAATTTTTTTATTGATCCTGTAGCATGCTATATGGAGGGTTTTATCAGCTCAGATTTTCAGTCACTGGTCTACTCTAAATCGAAAAACATGGATGATGAAGAGTTAGTATTTCAGCCAACCCTATTTTCCTATCCAACAAAGGTTTCATTGCAACAATTTTATGAAGGTTTTCAGCCCTTTTATTACAATCAATAGTTGAAATTTCATGAAAGAAAAAGAGCAGTTGGAGGGATGATGCAAAGTGAGATCAATTTTGACTCTTTTTAGGATCCTTTTGCATCATGTTTGTAGGAAGTAAGCAGTGCTAAGTTTTCATATTTTTTTAATGATGAATTTATTTTCCAGTTTTTGGATGAATTTTCCAAGGATATTGAAAAATATATTGAAGTCTTAGAGGTTCAAATACAATCCAACAATTTTCAATATAAGAGACAGTTTTTTGAAAACCTTTTCCAGCCGAAACAAGAAGTGGTAGTGTTGCCCTCAGCTATGAAGAATGCATAATTTTTTTTGTTTTTGAACCTTAGTTTGATAATTCATAGTTGAAAAAATGGGATGATACAGAGAACACACATGAACAATGTAACCAACAAAATTTAGTCACATAATACATTGAGGGTCAACAAAAAGAATATGACTTCTATGATTTTCATGATCTTATAGATGACTATATGGAGGAATTTTCCAGTCTGAATTCTCAGCCATGTTTTCACTATGAAAACAAAAGTATCATGAGTTTCCATTGCCATTATTTTGTTTGCTTTTGATTTTGTTCAAGCACATTTAAGGAGTCCAATTACTGAGCAACTTCTTGATTGGTTGCATTGGCATTATTGTATCACTTGACCCAACTGTTCTTTCAACAACTTAGAGTAGGATGATGTATATAAATAACTTTTCCAAATCAACATCTCTTTTAAGTTTTAAGTCAATTAGATTAGTTTTTCAGTTTGGTATGTAGTTTAGTTGCAGAATAATCAACTCACATATATCGAACAAGTACAAGTTGCAGGTTGAAGAATGACAGGGTTTGAAATGGTTGAATGGATGAAGGCTACTAGTCTACAGTGTTGTTTGTTACCTCACAGGGAGGATATAATCCCCATTGGAGCCTATGTTAGTGAGTATAAATTTACAAAGTCAAAATAGTTTGTTTTGTTGTTGATTGAGTCTTGTAGTCATGTCCTGGTATCTTAAAGATCACGTGTCAAGGTTCGATGATGTTTCTATCAATGTAATATCGATGAGGTGATAAGGCATGTGGAGCACTCCTGGTCATTTTTGTGATTATTTTTATATCCTCAACATTACCTATGGTCTTCTAGCTGCAACAATGGAAAATACACTATCACATGTTGACAGAGAGAGAGAGAGAGTTCACAAAGGAAACTAGTGACACAAAGATTTCACAAAAAAATTCCTAGTTGCCGTGAAAAGTTATTTTCATCGTAACTTTAAAAAGTAAACTGTGTTTTTCCCAAATTTTTTATGGAGAGGAATCATAGTATTATTAATTTTCTG
Source organism: Picea engelmannii (assembly GCA_009831015.1). Lineage (NCBI taxonomy): Eukaryota > Viridiplantae > Streptophyta > Pinopsida > Pinales > Pinaceae > Picea > Picea engelmannii. Next base: position 4,712 of record ML821614.1, read on the forward strand.
ACAAAACATTATCCCAATCCAGCTCACCATTTGGGAGAAAAGGCGAAATTACTAGTCACTACAAAATCTTTTAGTTGCTGCGAAATTTCCTGTAGCTGATTGTTTTTGTAGTTGACTTCAAGATCCAATTCCGAGAAGATGGTGATATATATCAACAATTTGAAAGAGGTTTTTTCTCAATATCAGATTCATGTACAAAAAACTCTCTCATTTTTTTCATAGGTGTCATGGTTTTGGATATTCGAAGAGATCTTTACAACCTATTTTACAGATTTTTTCCAAATTTAATTAGTTAAAAACTAAACCTTAAAAAATAGGAGTTAGTTTGTAACTCCTTCTTGAATGTGATATTATAACTATTTCAACATAATTGAGTTAGATTGTAATGTAATTCTATATATTATGAGGAATATTATTGTAAAAGGGTTCGAGAGTGGAGTAAGAAATACTGGTGGTATTGTAATATTTTCTGAATATTAATGAAAGGTTTATAGACAAGTGTTTTTTATATTTACTTAGAGATTCCCATGTTCAACTGTTGTAGTCAGTTCTCCTAGTGTATGTGTTTTTTCTTTGTCATACTTAAATATATTATTCTTTGTTTGAATGAGAAATTGTTGATGCAAAAATCATTTCAGTATGCTCTGTATATATCTTGTTTCAAATATTCATTTCCAGACTGATAAATTTATGCAGAATTCATCCAAGTTGGATGCTCTGTGTGGATTTGAGTGTTTCCTCTTTCAAATATCCATATTTAAATATTGTAAGTCTAAAAATAGTTGGTTGTCTGTCCCCAGAGATTACATGCTTTTCTACCAAGATTCTGAAAACCTAGAGTTGATATCCCTTATGACTCCATGCCCAATGGGTATTTTTCTCAGTCCTACCAACCATTTCATAAAATTTTCATCCACATAAAATCTAACCCTTGTGTTTATTGAAAAAATAGTTGGAGAGAGCCCTCTCTGGACTGGCATGAGGCTATTTTCTGATCTAAAAGTTGGTTTGGTTCTACCTCTAAGATTTTCTTTGAAACCAAGAGAATTTATAGAGTGATAACATTTACCACCCCAGAGATTAACATAGCCCTATGAAAACTTCAAAGTCTTGAAATAATTCATCACTGGAACGCCATGCAAGGATGGTATAGCAATATATATTTTTTCATAAGACAAAACCTTCATGGACGTTACTGAACTGTGAAGCAATCCAATAAACAGAAAGAAGATCAACAGAATTCCCTTCCAACCATTGTAATCTGTGAGGAATATTGAGAGTTGGGAAACCATCATACTACTAAATATTCTCTAATAAATTCGTTGGTGGTTTCTTATATGAATAGATCAAATTTATTGCAAAAATACTACAACTACTCCACTAGATGAGGGAGCATATAAAGCAATTTTTCAACATTGTTGGTGTGTGCAAACAAAATTGTAAGATTTATGGATAATGAAGAATGACCAATTATTTTCCATAAGTAACTTCTGCTCTAGCTTAAGCCTTGTTTTCCTTTAACTCTTAAACCATGTTATAATATTATACGCATATTACAGAGTCTCATTCAAAATAACCATAATCAAAACTATGGAATACTCAAAAGACACACCACTTTCAAAGTCAACATGATTAGTAATGATTGATTGCTCAACTAAATCTCCATTGCAACAAGGAAATATGGGTAACTATAATTATTCTTGTTGCTTTGTTCCCAAATTTTACCCGACAATTCTCCTTTCTTACGCTCACCAAATTCTTGTGACATTTCTATTTCATTTCACATTTTGAGTTTGGTGAGCTCAAAGATAATTGTCTATAGTATACGTAGGGAATCTCCGTGTTGTATGATAAAGGAAGGGTGATTTATGAAGGCCAGTAAAAGTCATGATTAACTGTGTTTTGTTGGTGCGATTTAACTCATCAACATAAGATGTTGATAGTGAATTTATGTGCATAAAACGACATTATAGCTTTGGAAGTCCCCTGCTGATTCGAGTATATTACACAATTCCCTATTCAACTAGGCGTAAGTTACACATAGAGGTTCACCATTATTGATAAGCAGGCGATGGAGCATGAAGCGATGGCTCCATGCAGCCTTCCAAGTGGACTAGCCTGTTAGTCATCGACTGTAGGAAGGTCACCTCGACTGCATTAAAACCTCCACTGCACTAAAACAAACAAGTGTTAGAGTCCACCAAATAACCATTCACAAATTTGATTTTTTAAATTCATTTTTAAATTTTGAAAATTCATAAAAATAAACTGCAATAATGTGAGCTCTGAAACAAATCAAAATTTTAATTTATAATATTTAATAAATATCAAAATAAATTTATTTAAGAACTAAATCAAGGTAATAAGAAATTTCACCGAAAAATTAGATTAAATAAATCAAGGTGATTGGGAACATAGGTTATCGAGCGCATTATATTTGATCTTGTCTACAAAACTAACCAAATAATATAACAAAATGAACCCATCAATAGGAGGTCAACTATAGTTGACCTCCAAGCAAAAGCTAAAGTCCCTCACCCAGGCAGGGACTAATAACATACTCATAGGATAACCTATGAACATCGAGGCATAGCTAAATGAATAGTCATAGATTAAGGTTTAAGAAAGTTATGTCTTGGAGATGTCATTGCCTCCAACCATGTATAATACTATACCATTTATTATTAATATTTTATTTTTATTATCACTATTTTCCATAGTAGAAACTATAGGAATTGGGAATTTTTATTTTTTTTATTTTTTTAATATTAGTTTGTAAAATACAAATTAAACATATTATTTTTTAAATGCTTATATGTCATAGGTTTTTTTTTTTAATTTGATTTTTTTTTATTATAACTAATTAAATACTTTATCATGTTATTTGGTTTTATTTCGAAGTGATATAAATGTTGATTTAGATTTTTGGTGAAATCTTCACTTTTGGTTTAGGGATCACAAATTTCATTTGATGCTAGTATTTAGATGCAAAGTGATGTTACTCTTTACATTAAAAATAATAGCCTTAAACATTATTACATGTATATTGGACTATATTTTATATAATTATTCCATTTCATAACATTTTTCACTGTGCTATTCAAAATTTAGTAATGTTAAGAATAATTTTGTATATGGCTATAAACTCAACGGGCCATGAGGGCTTAAGGATATCATTATCCAATGCATATAATCACTATCCAAATATTTGATAGAGTGTTTCTTTGATGCATCATCTTTACATCTTCTTGATTTGAAGTGAATTGCATATCATGAAAGGTTTGTTGCACTTTGAGAAATGTCATCAAAGAATGAAGGAATATAAACACAAATTGTAATTTGAACATTGAAAATTCATTCAAAATAAAGCAAAAGGGACAAATACCTTGTATGATGAGGGTGATCATAAGGATCATTTCATTTATCTTCTAGACAAAGTGTTTGTTGTGTACCTTATATCTAAAAATATAAGATGAAATAAAAATCCTTAACTTCAAAAATAATCGAAGAATTCACATAAAATAATCAACACAAGAGAAATGTAGAGAAAAACCTTGAGATAAGGTAACACCATATATTATTCCTTTCATCGAGCAATGCTTGATACAACTACAATATTCTTCACCATGCTCCATCACATTGCTTCTACTTCTTTATGTAGTATTATCTATCTCCTTGGAACATTCTAGTAGGTGGAACCTTTTAATAATCCTTCTTACATTCATTGACCTCCTAGGAACATTTCTAGTATGTGGAACCTTTTAGTAATACTTCTTACATTCATTGACCTCCTAGGAACATTCTAGAGAAGGAACACTCTAGTAGGTACAACCTTCTAGTAAGCCTTTTTACTTTCATTGTGTTCACACTATTACATGGGCCTTATTTACTAGAAATGACCTCCATACATAACAATACATAGCTACCTAACTATTATTATTCCCTTTGGGTACCTCCCTAGGTACCCCATATTACCTCCCTAGGTATACTACATTCCACCTCCCTTCACATGTTTTGTCCTCGAAACATGGGAAGAAACCATATAATATGATCAACTAGGTAATGCATCCAATTTGTACCAAGCACAAGCATCCATCCATCCTAGTGAAATGTTAACATTGGTTCCAAATGCTTCCATGCTACCTCGATATGGAATATGATTTCTCCTTTTTGTGCTACTTTTATATCTCCATGCATTGTTGTTATGTTTTCCCGTTCCTTTCCATTGGTTTCATTTATAGAACCATGTTTGTCCATAATAATTTTTTTGATGGTCACATCCTTTCCTTGATAACTATTTATTTTCTATGTGGTGTGGGTGGCAATATACACCATCCTTTTGTTTTTGGTTTGGACTCTTCAACATGTGGTTCCTTTGAGACATTTAGGTCCTTAAATTCTTCTTCTTGTTTATGCCTTTTTTGTGGATTTTCTTCAAGTGCTTATGTAGGCTCTTATTTTGATTCAACCCCAGACTCTTGATTTGATGTGTCATTAGGTACAATAGTTTTTTTGACATCCAAAACTTCCTCCAGTGGCCCCTTAGGCCCTTCTTTCTTAGTAAGAGAAATGTCATGCAATGTAATCTTATTTTTCGTGTACCAAATCTTCAAAAACTTATTTTACACATTAACATTAACTATACCAATTGATTCCATTCAAGGATATCCAAGAATAAAATCCACATCATTCATATCTATGGCACAAAAATTAGAATGCAACACATATTTATCCATGATGAGCTTCAAATATTTGAAAATTTGAACAGTCTCACCCTCAACTTGTGTGCTTTGTATATGTTTTGCAGGAACTTGCAATCTGTTAACCAACTGAACATTGATAAAATTGTGTTGGCAACTAGGTTTAGTATAAACAATGAACTTTTCTTTATGAATACAACCATGAACCCGTAATATAGAGTTTCCACATGAAAATAAACCCTTGGTGCTTTGTTTAGCCCTTTTCCCAACATGAAACCACTTATCTAAAAGTAATTTTTCAAATGCTTCATTGGAAAGTGCCATCATCTTGGAAGATTCCAACGATTGCCACTATATGTCAACTTCTTATTTGAAACCTTAGGGTAACCAAAATTTCCAATTCTTTTTCCATAATGACTTGTGAGATTCTATGAATTTTTCAATACTAGGGCCATCCTCTTTGCTAGTAAAAGACATCTTGCTTGCAAGAAATATTCAACAAAAACTAGGGCTTATTAAAATAACTTACTTTTCATCTATTTCTTTTGGTTTGACTAAAATCTGAGCACTCTAGAAAAATATATTTGATTTGCAAATCGTGTGGTCGTCCTAGGAAAAACCATGAAAAATTGTTAATTTTAAATTTCCAATAACTTCACTTCCCAGACTCTATTTTAGCCGTTTGTTTTTTAATTGGGTATTTTTCTAAAATAAACTCATATATCCAACATGTTTCAAAACAATTTTCCTAGAAAGTTTTATAATTTAATCTGAAGTGTTCTACCCCCTTTTTTTCCTTGAAAAATTACAAAAGGAAATTTGTTTTTCCTTTCTTTGACCCAAGAAAGAGCTCTGATACCAAATGTTATGTACCTATGATATGAAAATACAAGATATAAGAGAAATTCTTAACTTCATAAATAATCAAAGCATTCAAATAAAATAATCAACATAAGAGAAATGTAGAGAAAACCCTTGAGGTAGAGTAACACCATATATTGTTCCTTATGGAAGGAAACCACTCCTCAAACAATGCTTGATACAATTACAATATTCTTCACCATGATCCATTACATTTATTTTACTTTTTTATATAGTACTATCTATCTCCTAGGAACATTCTAGAGAAGAAACATTCTAGTAGGTGGAACCTTCTAGCTGTAATCCTTCTTACATGCATTGACCTCCTAGGAACATTCTAGAGAAGGAACATTATAGTAGGTAGAACCTTCTAGTAAGTCTTCTTACTTTCATTATGTTCACACTATTACATGAGCCTTATTTACTAGAAATGACCTCCATACATAACAATACATAGCTACCTAACTATTATTATTCCCCTTCAGTACCTCCCTAGGTATATTATAGTGTTCTACATACTAATTGGGAAGATAGTGTATTGGGATAAAAATCTTTATGTTCTACTCATGTTGTTGTTGGTGGAAATCTATTGGTTTTAGATGGCATTGATTACATTATTTTTTATTGACATCTAGTGTTCTCTAACAACCAAGGCAATGCATCCAATGAAGGATGCCACAACTACCATACAAATTCTATATTACACATACTATGCCACAAAGAAACATCATTAGATACTACCCAATTCTTAAATTGGATTCAATAGTTGAAGGAAGAATGTCATCGCTCAACCATCACCAATGAGTTCTACATTCTTCGATTTATTATGCAGGAACCTAATGTATTGGGACCCTCTCAGCCCAACCAAGGGACATTATGGTGCGAAATACTCATATTTTTTTTTACAGCCAATTAAATTAATTCTTTTACATCTAACTGATTTCATGTAGCTTTCAACTACGAATTAAGAAACCCTAGTACTATTAATAATTCAATCAAAATCAATCTAACTCTAACCCTAGACCTTTATATTTATAACTCAAGACTAATAAATTCCTAGTCTTATTTATAATATTATCAAAAACCTAGAATTATGAAATATTATCAATAACCTAATTACCATAATTTATTAACTCTAAAATTGAATTGAATTTTGCCTTAGTTTTAGAAATAGGGCGTTACAGTTAGCCGACCTAATTACAAATCTCAAAACTATCCTGCATCTACTATTAATTGACCAAGATCAACAAGCTTTGTAACTGACGATTAGTCCTGATGATGAATCTCGATTCAGATTTGAAACGTCGATGACAAAAATGACACCAACTGTGGATTATCCAGCAATAAACCTCGAAACTACTCACCACAGAAATCTGAAAACAAGAATTAAAACATATTTAGATATTATTCACTCCCATTACATTGATGCATCTACAACATACTAAAATAGGCATGAATTCAACTAATAAACTTCATTACAACAACATATATAATATGTTCTCATACTTAGAGTTCATGCACAACAATTAAAACTCATAATACAACAAAAACACGATAAAACACTTATGTTTTAATAGTAGTTGTGAACATATTTGCTTGGGATGAACGTTCCACCCAACCATAGACTGACTATTCCAAATCTCAACACCTAGTCACACTTTATCCGAGGCTAGTAATCCAAAAACGAGGGTGGTATCTCACTGTCCACTCACAACTCAGAAAACTCACAGCCCATTAATATTCTCCTCCAACTATCTCGATTTTCCACTAGATCTCTTCCTCTTGACCTGCCCGACCCAAGGAATGTACCCCTTCATTGATCTTAGTACCTTGGGTGTCCCATTCATTTATTAGGGTCTCTCTGGCATAGGTAGCTAGGAATCTCAGATGGAAAATCAACGGAACTTGATGCTAGAAAAAACTACCAAAAAACAACAACAAACACTTGTTGTTTTAGTGTAACCCACTGAGGAGTTAACTCTTCAGGTTTGGCAACCTGGATCTTTAGTATTGAGATCCAATATGCTCTAGATATGCTCCAACATCCTCTAGAATTCACCCTCCATGGATGCACCAACTCCAAGCTCTCTTTCTTTATCTCTACTTGCTCCTCATGCAAAAAAATTGATTGTGTAAAATTGTTGTCCCATCCCACATGAATTTCCTCCTTTTGGATTTACTTTCTTGACTCACACACTTCCCCAAGATGATTGTACTCAACCCCCATGTACCCAATAACTATGATATGTGACTAATAAAATCCGCCCTCTTACATGTATTCAATGATTGGATTTGGGAACACTCAATCATAAATTAGAAGGTTCATATATCAATAGGAAATTTAGGAAAATGGGTTGAATTAATATACATGAGTAATTCACCCTTGGACCCCATTTTGGTCATTATCCTAGACCCTCCCCTCTCTTGTGGATTAATTCATCCCCCATGTTTTTTCCATGTCCCCTTAGCAATTGGTATCACATTTTATTATTAAAACATTGAAATACAATTTGCATGTTACATCGCTTGGTCATAGCCACATATTGTATGTACATAAGCATTAATTAAACTGGGGATTATAGTGGGAATGTTACACCATTGTTCTTCTTGTGTTTCTGGTGGTGGAAACCTGCAAGTTTCAAATGGAATTGATTACATGAATTTTTATTGACATCCTGTTCTTTGACAACCAAGGAAATGCATCCACCCAAGGATGCCACAACTACCATACCAATTTTGTATTACACATATTATGTCATAAAGAAACATTATCAGATACTACCTATCCCTTAAATAAGATTAAATAGATAAAGGAATAATGCCACCTCTCAACCATCACTAATGAATTTTGTAAATGCAGATTGAATTATCACTAGCCCATGAAAAGCATACACATTCCCAATTTTTCTTGTAGGTTGCATTATTTCACGTTGTTCCCATCCATTTGCTCTATACCTCATCAATGAAAAAGAAAACTAATACCATTCATTAATTCCCTTTCATGTTATTGATCCAAGGAGTGATGTCGAAGGAGTATGCATATGTCTTCTCATATTTGCCCATAGAAATTATTTCCCCACATTCATTGTATTCTTTCATTGGTGTTACACACAAAATTTGCACACTACCTAGTGTCATACTAAGTGTCACACTTTCGTCACTATTCCGTTAAGTGTTGTAATACCAAAAAGACACTTTTGTAAGTGTCACACTTATGTACAGTTGCATTGTTAACTGTCGTAATATAAATAAAAAAAACATTTTCCTAAGTGTCACATTCATGTTTTACCAACTTGGACACCATGAGACAACCCTTTGTCAGTTCCCTAGTCAAGAGAAAGAAGAGAACATCATTTTCTGAAGGTTGAACATATGATTTTTACCCTAAATTTGAATTGGTTGGAAGGGTGATGATCCCTTGTTCATGTTTGGAGGGCATCAATCCTTGGGTGACTGATCCAGAATCCAATCCAGGAGGCTTCCCAGGTCTAGAAAAGGCTAAAAAATGAAAGTTATTAGAATCATACAGAACCAATTCCATTGTGACCGGCTCGTCGTGCTAATTCCAGCCATATATTTACTTTCTCAAATGAACCCTATATGCGAGAGCTATCACACTCTGATCATTTTCCCAAACAACTAAAAAGTCAACAGTCAAACTGGCAAAAAGTCAATGCTGATGTCAGCATGCATCACCAAGCTGACATCAACATAATGGCATGTGGCAGCAAGGTAGCAGGGTGACTCGACGGTGATAAAGACCAATCACATGTTGACATGTGGCATTTTTCAAGCCAATGAAGAGGTGCCACGTGGCACCCTATCACTGGTTGGCAGTGTAGAAGTTTTATGGAGCAAATGGGGTTCGACCCCAAGACCTATGGCCAAGCCCAACATCTTGAGAAATGGTCCAATGCCAACGTGCCCACGTGTTTCTTGTGATAGTAAACACATTTAAATATTTAAATATTGCAATGTATGTGCATGGCGGGCGGAAAGGGGTTGGGGCTAGGCCCCTGCCCACAGTTTCATTGTTTGCATGTAACCATAGGGGCGTCATTCCTATTAACTACCAACACAAAGTTAGCATCAGTCCCCAGATTCTGGGCATATCCCATAAAACCCGGGGCTATAACTGAAAACTGGGTGTTTGGTTAAGGGTGTGGTCGTATTGTTATTTGCCACATGACCACGATTTTTGGAGAAGAGGCCAGCGCACAGCCCTTTGGGCTGGCACTTGGCCATATTTAGCTTCCATATGACCGAACTAAGGGGGTGCGCGCCATTCAATGGGGATAAAGCCCAAATATAAACATAAAGTGGATTTTTTTTATATGTTTAGTGGATTTTATTGATTTTTAATCCTGTAATAGTGGATTTTGGCCATTATTGGGAGATATTGGGCTCTTTTTGAGCCCAGATTTTGGGAGGAAGTTGGGAATGATAACCAAATTCAGATCTATAAAAACCAAGCCTGTTTGAGGCCATGGGAGGACAGTCATATGAGATTTATGCTGAAGCAAAGCCAAGCCAAAGCCATTTTTATGCAGGGAAGCTGTTGAGGAGGAGACACTTGCGGGCCATTTCTGGGAGCTACACTCAGTATTTTTTAGTTCCATCAGTTGTGTTGGATTTATAAGGTCGAGAAGAACATAGTGAGACTGGTATGAGATCCATTTGATGTAATTTTTCTTTACTTTGCAAGCATTGAATAATTAATAAAGAAGCCTCCCCCACTGAGACAAAGGCCCAGAGACGTAGGCAATTTGGTGTCAAACTCCATTATCACTTCTCTTGTTATGGTTTTCTATTCTTCATGGTTATGTTTAGATATGTATATTGTCTTATGGCTTCTATTTTTTTTCATTAAATCCTTCCTCTTCCATTTAGCTTCATAAATGGTTAATTAACACATGCAAATAATCACTCAACCACAATCATTAAAATATCTTTTCGAATCAGTGACACTCCCTATACCACTCTTAGCGGGTGTCAGTGATGCCTTGTCTTAAGAATTGGGGGAGTGTCAGTCAGTTGGGACTAATTCCACCTTTATCTAGGGGCCATCTCTGAGGATCTTTGGGTGGTTATGGATGAGTGATGACTCATAGCTTCGAGACACTCAACTTCCCTTCCATTATGGGGTTCCAAATCCTAAATTAGGGAGAAAATATCTCAGCCTTTCCTTCATTTGATAATGGTGGTTGAGCTTTCCAAAGCCTATATAAGCAAGGTTGTCCATGGGGGAAAGGGGAGTTGAATTCTATAAGGTGTGGAACTTTTGATCTTAAGAGGAACTCTTGAATACCTGTGTGTGTGCATCGAAGGGTTGGAGGAAAGAAGTCTTGGAAGACTAGTGCCATCATCCATAAGTGATTTTTCACTTACGATAAATAAACTTGGCATGTTCCTTTCAATTGATGTTTGTGCATTTGTTTAATGCTTACGTCAAATCAAGCTCAAATAGATTAGTCGTTGCCTTACAAGATCTAGTAGAAGTAGAGTTGTTTGTCTCCTATTCTTGTAGGTTCCTTTGATCATCGATAAGTTTGGAGAAATGAGGTCGAGGTCTAGAGCATTGAGGACAAACATCAGACTTAAGGTTAGTCTAAATCTCTCCTTCTATCTATAGGATTAAAAGATTAATCTAAAATGAAGTCGATCACCACTTGTTTTGAATCTGTCTTATGTTATGTTTTTAGTCTAAGGAGAATTCAACCTGTCCGTAGGGTGAACTTCTCACAACAATTGGCCATGATGGAAAGGGATCCAAGTGTGTCGAGTTGGGATATTCGTTTTAGGTTGAATAATTCCTGCAATTAGTACAACAACTAAGACACTATTAACATTAATTATGTCTTCTCGATAAATATGTTTGTTCCACATGTTATGCATTCATAGACAATTAATAATAGGTTGTGCCATGGTCCAACTTGATTGTGTTTAAGTTAATACCATATTATGCAACACAAATATTGGTTGGATTTTGTGCACCACTAGAGTAGGGCAATAGGGGATGCCACATGCAGCTTGGTTGTAGAGGATAATGAATACCAGAAGTGATATATGGTTTCACAAGAATATGCCATGATTGTTGATGCATAAAACATTGACACTTGGAAGGGGCTTAAAGAATTAGAATTTGGGTGCTTTATGTATAAACTTGTATACCTGTTTACCCTAATGAATGTGTTATTTTCACATATGAAAATTTCGATATTGTTACGAGACATTATTATCTAGATACAAGCATCTACAAAATTTAGTGTCTATATAGGTAAGTATCAAAGTTTTGTTGATTTATACTTTGATTATTATGTCCTATTATGTATTCTATATTCAATAATAGGGTTGTTTAATATATTCTTAGAAAATTCCATTCTAGAATTGGATTTGGAATGGCTTCATTGTCTTATTTTATGGTATAATCGACTAAAACCTATACAATATATTATCCAAGATAGGTATGGTACCTATGTACTATATATCTATATATTGTGTGTTTGTTTGCTAAGAACAAGTACCTGACACAACCCCTAACTTCTAAAATTTTCATATATAACACCATGTGCTTATGTAGATCATGGTCTTGTTGATGGCATAAGTGAAAGCATCCATCCAATGAAATAAATAAGTAAAAATAATTATTTATTTTGTTGGTTGGTTTCTTTCACGAGCTAGGATGGAGTCTTTCAAACTCAATGTCATCCTCCTTATCATTCTTTCACAATGTTTTGGTCCTATATTCATTAGCTCGCAAAGGATGAATGGGGGAACTAACTTCAAGAAGTAGTAGTGGAATCCTTAAACCAAATATCATAAGTAGCTAATGAGTAAACCACCCATAAACAAATGCATCAATTTTACTTTTCCACCTTTGTTTCTCAATGCCTAGAACAATTACGAGATAATTTTTTTTTTTTCTAAACATTTAAATTATTTTTAGCATATTTGATAGCAAAGGGTTATCATTGTGTAGGATTTATAATTCTCATTAAGTTAATATTTGTAATCCAAAAATGACAAACCTATCGAAAAATGGTATGCACAACATGTTAGGAATATGACCATGAAGAAATAAAATAAAATAAATGAAAATGAATGTGGAAATAAAACAAAGAAGAACACAATACTATAGAGACATTGCTATATGTGGTTCACTCGATATGGGATACATCCATGGAGAAACACCCAGTCCTTCGTTTATTCTATCCAACAAAATGAAGGGATAACACCTAAACATATTCGTTGCAACCTCCTCATCACTCTATCACAATCTCCTCTCTTAGTCACAATATAATCTTTCACTATTGTTTTAACTTCACCATTACAACACAATATATATGATCGCATGACATCTAAAATCTCCGATCCATTGACCTGGATTAGGTTATAACCTTAATTCCTTAACCAGAATTAAAAAAACTATGGGTTGAAAAACCATGAGCCAAAATTTCCCAAAATGAATGCAAAAAAGCATCCAATTTTTTTTTTCGAGAAAGATTTGCACCTTGTGACCCCTCGCTACACTCGACACAACATAACAACGTGTGAAGTTGACTATGAAAATAATGTAATATAAAATCCCACCAAATATTAGGATCCAAATGTAGATAAAACAAAACCATTGAATTAAACAAATAATGAAACTCCACAACCAACAAACTATTCATAAGATTGTGCATACGCTCATATCATAATTCGAAATAAGATAAATTTAAAATGTCAAATATAATTATGCATTTGTTTTTCATAAAATCATTATTTAATTATTTGATTATGTTCATAAAATATATTATTAAAATCATTATTTGATAATGGTGCATTTTTTTTTTCTTCATAAAATCATTATTTGATTATTTGATTATGTTCATAAAATATATTATTAAAATCATTATTTGATAATGGTGCATTTTGTTTTTCATAAAATCATTATTTGATTATTTGATTATGTTCATAAAATATATTATTAAAATCATTATTTGATCATGGTTAATAGTAAAGTATTCCAAAATATGCATATTGTAAAGTAATGACAAAAGTATTCCAAAATATGTATCTTGTAAAGTAATGACAAAGTGTCATAATTGACGTGCTTAAATAACTTTTTTATACATTATTAAAATCATTATTTAATCATGGTTAATGGTAAAGTATCTCAAAATATGTATCTTGTAAATATTTTTTTATGTGTAATTATTTTTGGAAAATGTAAATACATAAATTAGGAGTCAAAGTGGCCCACCACATACAAAGAATAGGGTGGGGGTGTTTAGGAAGTCATGCTCTACAAAAGTTAAAGAGGGAAACATGTGAGGTGGAGCTTCCCAATGAGGGATTCAACTTCATGATAGAGTGCACTTGGAATTTAAAAAGTATTTTTTAACTTTATGGTAGAGGGAGACATGTGAGGTGGAGCTTCGCCATGAGGGATTCAACATCATGATAGAGCTTCCCAGGGATTTAACATCATGATAGAGTGCACTTGGAATTTAAAAAGTATTATTTAACTTTATGGTAGAGGGAGACATGTGAGGTGGAGCTTCCCATGAGGGATTCAACATCATGATAGAGCTTCCCAATGAGGGATTCAACATCATGATAGAGTGCACTTGGAATTAAAAATTAGTATTTTTTAACTTTATGGTTTCTTATATTGTAAGAGAGTAAAGGGGTTATATATATAATCCAAATGTTTTTCAGGAATTATATTTTTATATAAAGTCACTAATTAAACCAAATACTAAAATAATTTTTAATTATCATTTACCATCCAAGTGTCTCTCAAGATGGGTTCCACGAAAGTGGAGTTATAAAAGAGAATGCAATTGATTAATTAAACCAAATATTAATTAATCAGACTGTATACACTTTGATTATATATATCACATATTTTATATATATATATATTATAGAAATTATATTTTTATGTAAAGTCAATTGTGACTAATTAAACCAAATATTATATCAAAATAATTTTTAATTATCATTGGCCATCCAAGTGTCTCTCAAAAAGGGTTCCATGTAAGTGGAATTACAAAAGAGAATGCAATTGATTAATTAAACCAAATACCAAATATTTGGTTATATATATATATATATATATATATATATATATAATCAATTGTAATTATTTAATTTAATTAATCACAATTGTATATATAATCAATTGTAATTATTTAATTTAATTAATCACAATTATATATATAGTGTATCTTATGAACATATTTGCATATAAAGTTAATTGTGACTAATTAAACCAAATATTAAAGTAATTTGTAATTATTATTTTGTAAATTGACTAATTAAACCAAATACTAAAGTAATTTGTAATTATTATTTTGTAATTATTATTGACCATCCAAGTGTCTCTCAAAAAAGGTTCCATGAAAGTGGGGCTACAAAAGAGAGTGCAATTAATTAATTAAACCAAATACCAAATAACTTGGATTGTAAGTGCTTTCACATTACCAATGATGTTACATATCTAAAAAGACTTTTAATCCCAATAATATGTTAATCCTATTGAATTTATTTATGCATTAAGACCTACTAAGAAACAATCCTTTTCATCCCAATAATATTTCAATCCTATTGAATTCATTTATGAACTAAGACCTACTAAGAAACATCCTTCTTCACTGCTTGTATCACCCATTTGTGGGTAAGGGCCACTCCTTAGGTTAAGAAACATCCTTCTTCACTGCTTGTATCACCCATTTGTGGGTAAGGACCATTCCTTAGGTTATTACATAAAGAAGGTTTAAATCTTCATGAGCTCTAAGGATTTATATGTTTATTAAGAAGGAAAAAGACATGATGAGTAATACAAATTCCATGATGCTAAAACTCCATCCACCATTGTAATTCACTCGACAAGTGGTAAGTTAAGAATAGATCAAGTAAGAAGCATTTTTTCAAATTTTCCATGATCCACCTCGATTGTTCCACGAGAGAAACTTATAAACCTATATGTCAAAGGGTATGTCAAGATATTGAATGATCACCCTAGGTTTGATGCACTTCCACTTATGATTCAACCATTTTTGGGGGTTGTCCTTCTCAATAATAACGAAAACTCACGTTTTCTCCTCACTGACAACTACCATAAAAACTCCGCAAAAGTATCCAAACATAGCATCATGCCTTCCACATAATGTTGAGTAAGATAAGGTGTTAGATTTGATTCATCTACAAAGTGGACACTAAGGATTCGATTACCATATAGTAAGTAGATACCTTTGATTTTCTCCTTGTATTCTAGTTCCTCCCAACAAGTTACCAAGAGCATAAATGATAATCACATAGAGACACAATGACAATGGGCACCCGTGGTAGATGAAACATTGCAACACAACATATTATGATAGCACACCATTCATGCTAACTCTTATAGATGCCTACGAGACGAGTGTCACCACTATTCAATGATATACATAGCCAAAGCCAAGCCAATCCAAAATGTTGAGGATAAAGTCCCATTCATTTCTATTGGATCATGTTGTCATTGATTCCAAAGATTGATGTCAAGTGATTGAGTGATTGATTGATGTCAAGGGATTGATTGATGCCAAAGGATTGATTGATTGATGTATTGTCCTTGATGTGAATGTACAGATGACAAGTGGAATCATAGTCATTGATATGATGCATAGATGGGTTGATGTAAAGATGAGTAATTATTGTCTTATCATGATTGATAAGGAGTACAAATGGATGAACTCCAAAGTGGTCCCCTTATGGTGAAATCCCTCATGGGAAGACGCTTTATGGTTGAGTTATCCTAGAAGTATGGTTGGATAACCCATGCTTATATGTGGAATAATGAGATGAATATCAATGAATTTGTTAGTGAAACTATCCTAGATGGATAGTGCTTGTCATCCCATTTCCGGTGGTATGTGTAATGTCACATAACTCCTCATGTTTTGAGAGTTATGGCCCTACGAAGAAAAAGGACCCTCATATGTTGGCTTGAAGCCCCAAAAGGTCAAAGAAGTCAAAGAGATTGCAAAGAAGAAATTTTTATTTAAATGGTAAAGAAAAGTGACAAAGTCAAGGAGGATTATTTAAATAATAAAATAAGGTGACAAAGTCAAGGAAGAATATTTAAAAAGGAGAAATTTATAATTATGGAAAGTGGCTAACCCTAAAAATGTGGAAAATATGTTAGGTGACCTAGAAGTGGGTTAAGTGACCTAGAAGATGCTTCTAAGGAAGCTACTTGGATAGTATAAATAAGAGTCAAGGGTGTCTTGTGAAAACAATCTTTTGTGAGATCTCTTGTGCATCTCTTGAGCATGTATTGAAGATCTATTTTGAGAGGGATATCGTCTGGAGGATCTCATGGACGCATCAAAGTTTCAACAAGTCTAAGATCATGACGACAAAAGTCTTGGAAGTTCATAAACCCTAGCTTCTGAGGTATACGCAGACTGCAGTGAGCCAGGGCGCGTACATACGTGGGCTGAGTGAGGATAGGGCACGTATAGTGGATGAAGTCATGAATACTTGTGGTTGAGCTAATGACAGGATCTTGGAGACTGAAGCAGGTTCCAGATCTGCATTTTATGGGCTCAGATTTTCCATAGAAACTCTGGTATGGTTACATTGTTGTCTTGATGGATACTCTTGCTTGTTGTGTAGTGAATTCTTAAGGCATTCTTGGTATGGTTGTTGTGATGTGGTTTGTGTTGGTTGATGGAGTGAGAAACACTCTTATGATTTAGTATTGATATGATTGTTATAGTATACTGGTTGTTTATACATGATGAGTAGCATTCATATTGTATGGTTGAGGAGCATGAGTTTGTTGTGGAAGAACATAGGTGTGTTGAGACTGGTTATGGTTCAAATAGTATAGTGACAAGATCAGAAGTGGATGTGACAAAAGAGAAAGATTCTGAAGGGCCAGAAATATGAAGTTTCAGAAACCCTATTTTATGAAAGGATACGCAGGTTGCAGTGAGCCAGAGCACGTACATACACGGGTTTCACTACTGGTAGGGAGCATACATACACGTGTTGAACTACCGACAGGTCGCGTACCTGTTGGCAGATTTACATATGTTGATGATTTTTGTCTCATCTCAGTTGTTGTTGAGTGTGTAAGCTGAGTCTTGCATTATAGAGCCGGTGCTCTTGTATATTTGCACACTATGCAGTTGTTGTTGATAACCCAAGGACTGTAGTCCGTAATAAAAAGAAAATTGTACATACATCTTGTGTTCTTTGTGTTCCTTGTGGTGATGACTTGTTGATGATATATTGCTTATATATGTTCACATATAACTGATTATAAATGACAATAATAAGTAATGAGTAAATGTGATTGCTAACCTATGAGTTATGTGAAGGGGAAGTTTTGGGGAAAAGATCCCTACACTGTTCACCCCCCCTCTAAGTGTAGTCGGTGTGTCCAACAATTGGTATCAAAGCGAGCATTCAATATAAGCCTTAAAAATCTTGAAGGAGATCTATAGACACACAAATGGATGATGAAGCTCCAATCCTTGATGAGGAAAATTATTCTACATGGAGAATAGAGATGAGAGTGCATTTGAAGGAAATGGGAGCGGGTATTTGGAAGGCAACCATTGGTGGATCAGTTTCCTTGAAGAACAAGTCAAAGTTTGCAGCTCAAAGGGAAGGAAAGAAGAATGATGCATTGGATTTCAAGACCATTCTTAGTGGAATCTCAAGCCCTATCAAAGAGAGCATGGGACAATGAACTTCCACCAAGAATCTATGATTAAAGCTAGAGGAGAAATATCAAAGAAAGAAGTAAAATATTGAAGACCACTCCATCAAGATCAATGAAGGTAAATAATCTCCAAAAAATCTTGATTGCATTATTTCTAAATGTGAGGATCTTGAAGACATTTCAATTGAAGATAAAGAATCATGTGATGATGTTCGAAAAAAGGAAGATATTGAGGACATTTCAAATGAAGGTAAAGAATCTTCACAAAACCTTGTTTGCAATGATTCAAAATGTGATGATGTTGAATTTTTCTCTACAAGTGAAGCAGAAAATCTAGAAGTAGTTTGGATAGAATCAATTGATTGCTATCCCATGGAAGAAGTAGAAGAAAAACTACTGGATTTTAAAGAGAAAGTTGAAAGAAGTCTATATGAATATAGCAATGACCACTATTATATAGTGATCCAGATTATTTTCGGCACGAAATGCGAGCGGAGATATAATAAAGAAATGCACAACGATATCACAGATATTCAATAAGATAACATAAATGTGTCAAATATGCAACCATAAAAACAGATATACAGTGATACACAATTTTTATTAATGAAAGAAATGTACAAAGACTGTAAAAATACAGAGTGAAAGACTCGCTAGAATGGTGGCAGTTTATCTCTGAGAAGAGATGTGGCGGCTACTCGCATTTGCAAGAAGATGGTTACAATGAGGCACTAAATGCATTTTTACAATAAACAGGAATGCCAAAAACCCTATACATCCAAAAACCTAACCCTACGAGATGAAGCGCCAAAAGTCATGTGGGCCCCGTTTGGGTAAGTGAGTACATCAACTTCCCGGGGTCATAACTTTTGCATACGATCTTTGTTTTAGGCATGTGATAGCTCGTTGGAAAGGTATTGTCGAGGAGATTAATTTTGGGGGATCAATCATGCCTTTGTATAACATTGAGAAGATTGATCTCTAAAATCCTTCATTTGAGCCATCAAAATGGCCCCAAAAGTTAAAAACTGCTAAAAATAGTAAATTGCCAAAATTTGTCAGAAAACTATTTTGAGCCAGACGGAAAAGGTGGGTGGCCACCAATATACACTTGGATCAATACTCCCTCCTTAGGAAGCAATGGTCTCTATTGCATTGATTTACCAGGGGAGAGGGAAAAGCGTTTCCTAAATCTACATCTTGGTGAGTTGCTTGCCTTGTTGGAGACACCGCGCTGCTCAGTTTGTGGATGTTTGTTACGAACCTATTGAGTCTGAGGTCATTCAACAAGTCAAGATACATGAGAGGAAGATTTTCAGAAGGAATCTTTTCACTTTGTTGCAACCTTGTTGACTTGCTTCTGTTTGATAGAAGGTGTTTGGGGCGAGGTTGTAGTGGTTGCAGTGTTCTTCTGTTCTCCTTTTGAACAGATTGTGAAGAAGCTAAATTTTGCAGTATGAGATACTACCTTGCGGAACTGTTTAGGTGGAACATTAGTTGGAACTACCTCTGGTATTCTGTAGAGATGACCCCCCAAAGAAATAATGACATTGCGGGGTCGAGACTCATAAACAACATGGCGCTTCCACATATATGGTTGGCCCAAGAAAACATCACAGACATCCAGTGGGGCAACATCACATAATACCTCATCCTTGAACGGTTGGATGTTGTATGACAATTGACATTATTGGCTGACACAAAGATCTCATCCTTGGTGAAGCCACCCGATGTTGTATGGTTGTGGGTGTGGTGTTGTCGACAATCCCAACTGTTTGACGACCTCTGCTGGGATGAGGTTCTTCTGGATTCCATTATCAACAATAAAATGCAGTAGGGTCCCCTTCACCCACATCTGTGAATGAAAAATGCACTCCCCCTCTTCAGGATCTATTGGTTCTTCTGGTTGAATTGTTGCGGTCGCGACAATAGCAATGGGGTCCACATCAATGATCTTCCCTTTACCATTATTTTTCAGAATCAGATTATGAATTAGGGTTCGACTCTTTGTCTTTGATCTCGACCACCAATGATTGTTTTGAGAAAAATTCATCGGTGTTGTGCCAGGGGATTTTATGGAACTCGCACCATTTTCTTGTGTCCTTCTTTGTCTTCCCATGACCCTTCTTTTCCTATGTCTTGGACTGGTTTTCAGGAGATTGTTTGTTAGGGTTGTCTTTGTCATACTTCAGTTGTTGCGGATTTGCAGACCCGAACTCCCATTTGTTTTGGTGCTTAAATTTCTGCTCGATTTTAAGAGTATATCAATAAGCAACATCGAGTGATGAGATGTTCAGAAAATCCATTTCAGTCTGGATGTATCTGTGTAGAGCCCCACAGTATTTCAAATTCAAATGTCGCTCGGAGTCTTTGATACCTAGCTTGGTGCGCAAGGTATGGAAGCTATTGGTGAACTCCAAAAATTCTTGGCCCCTCTCTTGCCATAGTGTGGTCCATCTCATGTACTGGTCCTCATAGTTGCCAACAGGGTAATACTATTCCTTTACCGCATCCACAAAAAAATCCCAAGTGGGATTGGCCCCGTATATTCCAGACTCCTTTGTGGAAATTTTCTCCTAGTAAGTTTCCCACCAATGTTTGACATGAGGGAGAGATTTAAGGAGTGCGAAGGTGATATTTTGTTTGTCGAAAAGATTGTGAACAAAGAAATAATCTTCTAGCAGAGTTAACCATTTTTCTAGGGCTTCTTCATCTATCTGTCATTCAAATATAGGAATATCAAAATTAACTTGTACCTTGAAAGGAAAGGTGCCTCCAAAGTGGTCGATTGATGAATATGTGCTTGTTGTTATCGACAGGCATTGAAGGATCTGGGAAAAATTCTCCATCATTTCATCCCTCTGTCGCATGAGAGCTTGCTCAAGCAACAGATTGATAGGATCGTCTTCTCCGTCGTTTTTCTTTTCTTCCACCATTGAGGGTTTCTTGGGTGTGCGAGAGTGATTGTCTTCAAGAGAGAAAATCTCGAGACCCAACTTTCTATACTTAGACCTCGTCGGGGACATGCAATGAAAAAATGATCAAGAGCATCCTGCTCTGAAACCACTGATCTGGATTATTTTCGGCACGAAATGCGAGCGGAGATATAATAAAGAAATGCACAACAATATCGCAGATATTCAATAAGATAACATAAATGTATCAAAGATGAAACCATAAACATAGATATATAGTAATACATGATTTCTATTAATGAAATAAATGTACAGAGATTGTAAAAATACAGAGCGAAAGACTCACTAGAATGGTGGCAGCTTATCTCTGAGAAGAGATGTGGCGGCTACTCACATTCGCAAAAAGATAGTTAGAATGAGTCTCTGAAGGCCTTTTTACAATAAAAAATATTTCCAAAAACCCTAGACACCGAAAACCTAACCCTAGGAGATGAAGCGCCAAAAGTCATGTGAGCCCCATTTGGGTAAGTGAGTACATCAACTTCCCAAGGTCGTAACTTTTGCATACGATCTCCGTTTTAGGCGTGTGATAGCTCGTTGGAAAGGTATTTATGAGGAGATTCATTTTTGGGGATCAATCATGCTTTAGTTATAATTCATAACATAGATCTTGAAAAATCTTCATTTGAGCCCTCAAAATGGCCCCGAAAGTTAAAAACTGCTAAAAATAGTAAAATGCCAAAATTGTCAGAAAATTGTTTTGAGCCAGTCGGAAAAGGTGGGTGGCCACCGATATCCACCTGGATCATATAGACTATAAATATCTTTTGGATAACATTAAAAAGTTTCTTAAGAAGAGTCAAAGGCACATCTTGAAGTTGAAGGAAATGCTTAAGGAACAAAAAGAGAGTAATAAGACTCAATTAGATGAAAAGGAAGAAGAGATCACAAGACTAAAGAATGAAAAAGAAGATAAGAAGGTAGATGATGAGATTAGAAAAAGTTTTGAAATTATTGTCCATCTCAAGACCCAAATTGAAGAATCCAAAAGGGTAGAGGAACTATTGAGGAATGTTGGCCCCTGACCAAGTTTTGGGAGTTTCTAGGTCATGTTGACCTAGTTTGGGTACTTCGATAGCATGTCAAAGGAGGAGCGCAAGACGAAGCAAAGATCACAGGATCTCGACCCCCTTTTGGGCCCCTTTTTGGGTTTTTGGGATAATGTAACGGGAAAGGGATGTCGGCCCATGGGTTTACCCACGTTAAGGCCCACTTTTGTAATATATAAATAAGTAGCTAGGCAATGTAAGAATGGCGAAGGAGATAAGTGCTAGAGTAGTGAATGAGATAAGTTCCAGATCCAAGTGATGTGAATGTATTCTAAGTGCAAGTAGGGTTTTGGATGCTTTGTGTAACACAAGGAATAAGGATCTAGCGAGCTGCGCAGATCTTATGTCTTGTGAGGAGTAAAGGTTTTGAAGTCTTGTGCTTGTAACATATTGAAGACACTAATAGAGAAGAAGAGTTGGTGGGCATAGCCCCAGGAGGGTGGTGAACCACGTAAACCCTGTGTCATCTTGATTTGTGCCTTATCTTTATGTGTTCATATGTTATATGTTAAGTGCTTGATAGATAGATCTGATGATGCTTAGTGCTAATGATGTGTGGATTGTTAGATCTGATCCATACATACGTGTTAAGTGCTTGATCTGTTAGATCTGAATAATATGTTGATGCTAAGTGATAAATAGGTTAAGGTCTCTGTGAATAATGTGAAGCTTTGTTTTATCAGTGAAGTAGATAATGATTGCATGTTAAAGAACTAACGGTGCTAAGTTCTTTACTAAATTGTATAATCACAGATCTGTGTCTCAACTAAGGTTGCAGACACTTAAGTCCTGCAACCACCCCTACCTCTACCTTGGGTGAGACTTCATCTGCTTCGTAGGTGTTACTGAAAGGTTCGGTAGTTAGGGTTTTGTTGGTGTAGCGTTGAACCCTGGGTTTTCCCCTATGCCAACAAATGGTTCCGTTGTCGAGACCTGAAACTGTGATTGTTGGGAACTGAGAAAGAGGAATCTTTCTGCAAAGGTTCATCCTAAAACTGTGAAATCTCTGTGCGTAGAGTTGTGCCCTAGTGCGTAGTATTCTACTTGATATATAAAGTTTTGTGCTAAAGAAAGAAGGTTAGATCTGAGAGAGAGAAGCCTGATCTGAAGAGAGAAGGCCAGATCTGAAAGAAAGAAGGTCGGATCTATAGAAAAGAAGTAGGATATGAAAGCTTTGTGCTCCAAGAAAGGTAAAAGTGAGAAGTTCTGATTGAAAAAGGTAATATATGTAAGCTTTGTGCTCAGGTAATGGTAAGAATAGTGAAAAGTCTTAGATCTGAAATCTTTGTGCTCTATAAAAGTAAGATAAGTGGATTTTTTTTTCTTCTAGAGTATGGATCTAGGTATATCTAATAGGTTTTGTCCTAGTTTGAAAGCTAGGGTGTTAATAGATAAAAAAAAGGTTTGATATGAATAGATCTGATAAGAATAATGAAATATATGTTATACCTATGCATAGAAATAATGTTTGGACTAACATATGGATGAAAGATCCTAGAAAGAATTTGTTGCAGGTTAGCTACCATGATCCTAGTGTGCAGTACAGACGAAGTTGGGGATCATTTAGAAGAAAGAGAGGATTAACCCTCTGTTATAGTTGTAGAAGACCAGGAAATCTTGCTAAGGAATTCCCTAGCAGAAGACCTAGTCGTCTTTGTTATAAGGCTATGAACCATGAAGTGTTGGATTGCCCTAGAATGATCGCTAAGCTTGAAGGAATAAACATAAGTCAAGAGAACCCTAAGGAATATCTAGAAAAATCAGAACCCCAACAAGAATCGAAGAAAGTATGGATAAAAATAAAAGAAACCATGAATGACCACCGACATGTCATCTTATCTGAGATATTCAAAGAGAAAGAATGCATCGAAGCAAGAATAGGGGACTTCAACATTGACTGTGTTCTGGATGAGGAAACACATATGAATATTATGACAGAAATAACCTGGGAAGCTATAGGAAGGCTCGCTATGATCCCTTCACTAGGAGGAATAATTTTATTTAGAGGAAATCTAGTAAACCTATGTGGAAAGATTGCTCGGATACCTATGACTGTCAATGGAACTTCGACAAAAGAAGACTTTGAGATTATTAAATTTGTTGAATACAACACCTCGTTTATGATGCTAATAGGAAAACCTTGGATTGACAGAGATCAAGCTAGATGAAAGGAAGAAGAAGAAGTTTTGGAACAGAAGAAGCAAGAGTTAAAAGACTTTATGACCAGAAGGATTGCGCACTTGATTGAGGAACATAAAAGCAGATCGAAGATATTTAATACTAGCAAACTGGATGTTGAAGCTAAGAGAACATTAGAGGATCCCCAAGAGATTGAATTACCTACCCCAGGCACATAGGAAGTATTACCCAAAAACCCTAGGAAAGAATTTCAACAGTGCGAAGAAGATAAGACCAAAGAAGAAAAGAATCAGAATGAGAAAAACATTTCCGAGACAAAGCTCATTCGAAAGAAGGCTAGAAAGCTAAGAAAGAAAAGGGCTAATACTGAAAGGTTACAGGAGGTTCTAGAGGATACCTCATAGAAAGAAAAATTGCAGAATTGGAGCTTCGCCGAGATACCAGAACTGCGACATAGAGTACTTCGCCTTGACGAAGCAATATATCCATTGGGACCGATATATCCATTCGAATTCTGCTCCGAACAGATAAAAAAGCAATAAATATTCATCATCAAACCATTGGAACACGCTATAATGGAAAGAATGGAGTTAATGAAGCCTTCATATCTGTTGCAAGCGATCCGTTACAAAAGTTTTCTATTTATCCTGCCATGCCATGCAACGAGAACACTTTTTCTAATTGAGAATTTGAGCTCACAGCCTTGATTAAGATTTCCCAGTGATCACTACGCCTTTTCCTTCTACCCTATTGTAGTTCCCATGTGACTTTGAGAACCCGAGATATCCATCCCGAGCGCATATATCCGAAAATCTCACCATCGAAGAAGCAACTGCGATAACATTTCTGATCGAATTAATGGCTGAAAGAACCATGTCAGGAAGAGGAATGTCTAAAGGTGTACAGTAATAATGAACGCAAGGAGTGCAAGCCTCCCTATTGACTGCTCGAGCCAGCCCATCCTGGCCAACCGACGAAAAGAGAACTAAGCATAGAGACAATCTTGCGAATGCTAGACTAATTCTGAGCATTCTACCTGCTTATCTACCACCTCTGAACGACGCCATCACTCGTGACAGTGTGCCCCATGACTTTGAGTATGATTTGATCCCTGCATACCTTCCGAAAGAAGTGCACGCAGTTCATGCCAACCAGGATAAGCTCACTGCATTGAAATTCAGTGACTTCAACCTCGGTGACAGTAAGTCTTACAGTATGCTCGCCCCTCATAAATATCTGACGTGAACCAAAGGAGAGAACTCCAAGATCATCTCTCAATAATGGACCCAGAACCTCCCGCAATCAACCCTACTCAATGTAATGAAGATTCCTCCCTTCGGGAGGCATCAAGAAGTGAACGTGTGTGTCAAGCTGTTGCTATCCTTCTATCATGGAGGATACTTATGGTTGAACTGTCGCATCCCAGTGGATACGACTTTGATCAATCAGATCACAGGGATAAGCATGCAAGGCCCCGACCCATGGGACTTTTACCCTCAAAAGACCACAGATCATGCTCTTGTGCAGAAGATAAAGGATACGTATGGCGATGTTGAGAAGGGAACGTGAGGCTACAAGGTAGCCTCTATCCAGAGTGGCGCAGTGCACCTTGCCTGTCAGCTGATAACATGCAAGATAGTTCACAAGAATCGACCGACCCAAGTGACCGGATTTGCAGTAGAGCTCGCAGGGAAGTGCGCGAAGGGCCTACATATGAATTGGGCCAAATAATTGGTGAACCAACTAGAACTAGACTGCAGGGAAGCATAGGACCAAGGGTACAAGTTCCATTTTAGGTGGCTTCTTATATTAATTGCTTTCATCGCATGGGATATGCCGGAAGGTGAAACCTTCTCGTATGTCGATCCATTGAGCCATTGGACGCGAAGTTCCGTACGTTGTGGTACTCCAACGACATGAAAAAGCAATGGAAGTCCAATGTTGTTATCCACACTTATTACAACCAATTGAAGATCACAATCCAGGCTACACCTCGCATCACCCCGAACACACTTCACATATTTAGGCCATTGATGAAATTCAGCGTGGACCGCCACTTGATCTACATCACACCACGTGTTGATGAGCATCACCAACAGTTGCAGTCCTACTACAAACTGACAGAGGAGGACTTAGAAGAGATTACTAAGGAGTGGTCGGCGGACCTCCTCATCCCATATGACACCTTGGAGCTCTCTGATGTTGATAGTCCAGAATCCATGCATGATACACTTGGGCAGAGCAAGACCAAGAAGAATGAAGAAGCCCAGGATGTCCACAATACTTCAACACATACTCCTTCTATCTCACCTGAGCATGGAGGTGATGGCGAAGAGATAGATGGCACCGAAGTTGAACAAAATAAAGACGAGGTCACACCGCCAAGAGACGAAGATGATTCCTCAAAGAAAAGGAAGGTTTCCCCTTTGAAATGTCCTTCAAGGAAGAAAATGAAAGAAATCAGAACCAAGTTTGAGACCACCCTAACGTCCGATGACTTTGAATTCATCGTCGCTGCACTCAACAACGCTTCGTTGGAGATAACAGAGAAGCAGGAAGCCAAACAATAGGAAGTGTTCAATTGCATCAAGGCTGAACTTCAAGAAGTGCAGCAAGCACTACATTCCAACTGCATATTATCCACTGCACCCTTGATAACAGGAACAAAAGAAATGGGAGATGAGCCAGCTCAACTCCGTTGGATTGTTGATATCGTCGAAGCTCGCCTTCGATGAGCACAGGAGGAGAGAACAAAAGCCACCCAGGATTTGGCACAAGCATAGAGAGATCTTCTAGAACAACACAACAATGTAGAACAAGAAAAGAGTGATATGCAAGAGAAGTTTGATAAAGAAAAATCCCATTTGCATAAAGAAAAGTAACAATTTCTCGCTGAGCAACTTGAAGTTAAGAAAAGGGTCAACAGAGAACTTTTCTCTGTGAAAATCGTCAAAGTACAAACCAAGTAACAAGTTCCATGGTAGGTGGCACAACTGTAAGAGGTAATCCAAAAGTGACAGCAATGCATCACAGATCTAGAGCTCCGCGTTGTACCCAAAACCCCTCAGGAGATAAGAGACCAGTGAAAAGAAATTGCTCACAACACAATTGGCAGATTAAAAGCTCTTTCCTTGGAGTGCAAGCAACTAAGTAATCAGAGCACCCAGACATATGAAAACCTTACAGAGAATCCAAAATTGCAGACGCTGGAGTCACAACTCCAAGAAGCAAAACAGCATGAGGATACGCTACAGGTACAGCTAAAGGCCCTGTCAGCTATAGACAGGATAAAGAGATCGCATGAACAACACAAAACTCAGTAGAAGGTTCATATGCTTCAAAGTAAAGTGATGTAAGTCACTCAACGACTTCAACCTATGAAAGATAAAGCATGCCTATTATTTACAGAGATCAAGAGCCAAGGAGAAGAGCTTGAATAGGTCGTCCTCTCAGCAGAGCAATGCTTGGAAGGACCGATGAAAAACGCACTGATGCAGGAGTTCACCAAGAAAGAGGCTACATCAAAGCAACAAGTCGAAGCATCTTGATCCAAGCTCGAGGTGTTCAAGGCATACTTGGTCAGATCAGAGTGACTTGGGACGAGTCATAGGTGAGTGTTGGGGGACTGTTGGCCCCTGACCAAGTTTTGGGAGTTTCTTGGTCATGTTGACCTAGTTTGGGTAATTTGACAGCCTATTGAAGGAGGATCACAAGACAAAGAAGAGTTCACGGGATCTTAGCCCCCTTTTGGGCCCCTTTTTGGGTTTTTGGGATAATGTAACGGGAAAGGGATGTCAGCCCGTGGGTTTATCCACGCTAAGGCCCACTTTTGTAATATATAAATAAGTAGCTAGGAAATGTAATAAGGGAGAAGGAGCTAAGTGATAGAGTAGTGAATGAGCTAAGTGCCAGATCCAAGTGATGTGAATGTATGCTAAGTGCAAGTAGGGTTTTGGATGCTTTGTGTAACGCAAGGAAGAAATATCTTGCGAGCTGCACAAATATTTTGTCTTGTGCGGAGTAAGGGTTTTGAAGGCTTGTGCTTGTAACATATTGAAGACACTAATAGAGAAGAAGAGTTGGTGGACATAGCCCCAGGAGGGGGGTGAACCACGTAAACCCTGTGTCATCTTGCTTTGTGCCTTATATTTATGTGTTCATATGTTATATGCTAAGTGCTTGATAGATAGATCTGATGATGATTAGTGCTAATGATGTGTAGATTGTTATATATTATCCATACGTACGTGCTAAGTGCTTGATCTATTAGATCTGAATAATATTTTGATGCTAAGTGCTAAATAGGTTAAGGTCTCTGTGAAGAATGCAAATCTCTATTTTATCAGCGAAGTAGATAATGATTGCATGTTAAAGAACTAACGGTGCTAAGTGCTTTACTAAGTTGTATAATCACATATATGTGTCCCAGATAAGGTTGCAGACACTTGAGTCCTGCAACCACCCCTGCCTCTACCTCAGGTAAGACTTCATCTGCTTCGCAGGTGTTGTCGAAATGGCTGTTAGTTAGGGTTTTATTGGTGCGCTCTTGTAGCGTTGAACCCTGGGTATGCCCCTGTGCCAACAAGGAATCAAATAAATGAAAAGGAAGATTCATTTTATAAGTTAGAAGATGAAGTTGTTGATATTATAAAGAAAGTATACAAGTCAAACAAATTCTTGAATAGCTCACAAATTTTGAATGAGATTTTGGAAAGTCAAAGATCACCAAATGATAAATCAGGTCTTGGATACAAGAGAGAATCTACACATGCTGAAGCAAGCACCTCAAAGAACATGAGGTAAATCCCTCACTCCAAAAGGATGAGGACAATGTTGCAAATCAACCATCTACACAAGAAAAAACAAATTTCAAAAGAACAAAGCAAGGAAGACATCAAGAAGCCATCTTTACACCTCAAATAAGATGGACACCAAAGCAAAGGTATGAGTATGTTTTTCATGGTAAATTTTATTCATGTAATGAATATGGTCACAAAGCCTTGGAATGCAGATCTTATGAAAGGAGAAATGATGGAAGATTTCATAAGACCATAAGGTGTTGGAGATGTGATCAAGTAGGACACATTGTTGTTCACTATCACAACATGAGATGATACAGTTGTAGTGGATTTGGCCACAAATCCCAGGATTGTTGGAACACAAGAATAAGGTCCATGATGAGGACTTCATATAGCATGACTAGAAGAAGGAATGACGTAAGGAAGGGAGACATATTTGAAAAGATGGAAGCTCAGGGCTCAAGTTCTGAGAAGCAGGGACACCTTCAGAAGTGGGTGAAGAAGACTGAACAACCAGATCAGAATGGAAGCCTTGAGGGAAGCTCAAGTGTGTCATCTACTGAAGCATACACGAGTGATAATGGTAACAGTTGCATACATACACAGGCTGACCTTGAATAGGTTGCGTACATACATGAGTTATCTATGCAGAAGGTTGCTTATATGTGGTAAAGACTTGGGAAAAATGGTTATGCACATGGGTTGCATCTTGATGTGATGGTATAACTCTATGATGTAGGGTCTGACATAGTTTGTTACAGGTTCTGACATTGTTTGCTACAGGTTTTCATGACTACATATTGGATTATGTAATGTGATGATATAAAATGAAAGGCTATCTTGGGTTCTTAGTATTTGTTGTAGTAAATGGAGGATTGAGGCTGATCTATTGGGGTACATGGCTGGTACATATTTGAGTTTCATTGATATATCTTATGATGTATTATTGGAATCATATTTGTTGGATATCTTAGTGCATGTCTTTGGCATATGGTTGGAATACATATTGAGACATATAGTTTGTGAGTTGATGAGGTGATCATGTTGTACATCATTGATGAGCCTGATCTATAGTTGATGCATGATTGGTACATTTCTAGTACATTGGTAGAGGCACCTACTAGCAGTTTGATTGGCACATGTTTTATGGGGGATTTGGCATAACATGTATGAGGATTCATCATGTTGTGATATTGGTGCATGGTTGAAGTACTTTCTTGGTACAAGTTGTGATACATGTTGATGTACAGGTTTAGTACATTTATAGATGGTATATGTTTGGATGATAGTACTTGGCTAAAAGTACACCATTGGTATTACTTGAGTAGCATATATTTTGGTACATGACATATGTGATGATATAGTTGAGACACTTGATTGATTTAGATACATGATTGTGATATTTGGTTCATGGTGGAGACATATCATGAGTGATATGACACAATTGGCATATTGGTAGATACACATGGTTGGCATATTGGTAGATGCACATGGTTGGCATATTGGTAGATACACATGTGTAATGTCCCTTTCCAAATAGGATCTCTAGAGAGGAGGCTTAATGGTCTAAACCACCCTGTTAAACTATAGCCAGGGCCAAAGAGGGGTAAACAGGGTTATTAGAGGTCACTCCAGTCACAGGTGTTATATTCGGAAAGTGACATTGAGATAAAAAGGGTTAAAAGCGCTTTTAAGTCATTATGAGCTAAAAATAGAAGTCAACAGTGAATTAGGGTTTCAACAGTGATTTAGGGTTTTGGAAGTCGACAATGAAGTAGGGTTTAAGCATGATTTAGGGTTTTGGAAAGATATAAATGAAGGGTCAGCGACCTAATTCATCATTATGTAGATTATGACTTGTCATTGAGGAGAAGAGACGCATCTCAGGAGAGATAGTTCAGTGTATTCCGGGAGGAAGACACTAGTTGGCTGATTTTGGTGTTGAAAGACACACCCTAGTCACTAGGAAGATAATCCAGGTCTTCCATCATTCTTCATTGATTCCGCAGTGCTCCCATATTTTGGGTATTATCTTTTAGTTGCTAATTTGCATTCCAACTAAGATCCTTTTGTCTTTTGATCTAGCTGAGTGTTGTTATTTAATTAACCTGCAGTTGCTTATCTGTATTCCTACTAAGATCCTTTGTTTGTTGATCTAGTCGAGTATTTCCAGTTTATTCAGCCGCATTCGACCATTTTGTAATCCACAGAGATATCATAATACAAAATTTGCATTCCTTTTTCATGTTTATTATTTGTATGATCATTTATATGTTGTAAACCTTTGATCCTACACACACATTAGTAGCGTTTCCTAGACTAGCCAAGTCAGGAACATTACAGTGGTATCAGAGATTTAGTCCTGCCAGCCTGTGACTAAAGACAATGAGTGCAGCAGAAGACCCAAAGGGTCGTGAACACGTAGGTGATGAATATGTCGCTTACAACAGACATCAGGAAAGAAGGCATAGGCCTGATTTTCCCCCTTTTCCTCTTAGCTCAGAGGAAGAGGAAGAAGCACACAGAGTAATAGATAGAAGGGAAGAGCATGAGGCTGAGCGCGAGGCAGAGAGGATGCTGGGAGATATATATGAGTGACCAGAGGGTAGTGGAAAGGCCCCGGTAAATCCAGAGGCAACTTTCATGCAGGTTATCAATGATATGTTAGCTATTCAATGAACCATGTCTCAGTCCTTGGCACAGGTGGTTGATATATTGGCTAGAGTGGGCACCCAAGATACACAAGTCTCGCATGTAGCACAGGGGAACTCGGGAGAAGGAAGTATACCCCAACCAACCTCTTTCACATACACCTCTGCGAGTAGGATTCCCAGACCCTTGTTTCCCAGTTTCTAGAGGGCACCCCTGGTAGCAACACCGCCACCGATAACACAAAGGCCACCCACTCATGCCGACGACATTGTAGAGTATAGGAGGGAGTACACAACATTGGGTTGTGACTTCCATCAGGACATGACCTTAGTTGAGTACTGTGGACTCGGACTCAAGAACCTCCCCAGAGAGCCGCATAGGGGAGGACCACAACAGAAGCAAGGGAATAACCTCGATTTCATCCGAAAAGTTGGGGAACTCACCATCCCTTCTTTCAATGGATCATCCAAATACACTGCCAAAGCTTGGGTACAAAAGCTAGACACATATTACAAGCTCAACCAGATGACAATGACAAAGGCCATCAGTTTCACAGCCTTACATTTAGAGGGTGAGGCACACGAGTGGTGGATAATGGACTAGTGACATTGGGTCACAGTCGCATCACCTCCTATAGGGAGTTTATGGATAGGCTCATGGACAGGTTTGACAGGAAGGATCCTGAGATACACTTCAGGGATCTAGACCAGTTGAGACAAACTGGCACAACAGAGGCGTTCATCACAAAGTTTCAGCGGGTAGCCATGGTAGTGACAGATATATCAGAGCCCAGGCTGATCATTCTATTCACAGAAGGACTCACAAAGCCTTTGAGAGGATGGGTAAAGGCATACAGGCCTCCCACTTTGTAGGATGCCATCCTTCACACTCGATATTTGGCAGACTCAGTGCCAAAGACTAAAACTTTCTCCAAACCATTTTTTCCCTAGAGGGATCGAGACAGGAAGCCATTCCAGAGAGAATGGAAGGGAAAGGAGAAGTTGGATGATGAGACTAGACAAGAGCTTATGAGGAAGAAGCATTGCTTCAGCTGCAGAGATCCTTAGGTCCCAGGCCACATGTGCATGGGCAAAGGAGAGATTCATTATGTTGAGGTAGAAACAAACAACGTGGACAATGAGGAGGAGGAGAAGGATAATGGATACACTAGTTCATAGAAAGAGTCAGTACCATCAGAGGAGAATCCTCCTCGTAGACCATCGACACTGGAAGGATCCCATCCTCCAGTAGTCCCACAACCGCCAGAGCAGGCTAACATGAGGAAACCAGCAAAGGGAGGAGTCATAGCGACCCTTTCTAGTGTTCCCAGGTATGATACCCTATGTATCAGATGGATTATTCAGGGGCAACGGGCAATCACCCTAATAGATGGTGGGGCCACCCACAAATTCATCGACGCTTCACTAGTATCGAGACGGGCACTTCAGATAGATGAGTTTGAGGGGTTTGATGTTGTGGTAGCAGATCGCCACACAGTGGAGTGTCTAGACAGAGTTCCAAACTTAGAGATGAAGTTAGGAAACTACACAGTGAGACACATTTTATGTGGTTGACCTATCAGACATAGATGTGGTGTTAGGAGTTCAATGGATGATTACCTTGGGAAAAATCACTACCAACTACCAAACCTTGGAAATGGGATTCAAAGATCAGGATGGGAAGAAGGTGGTTCTAAGAGGTATGTCGACATGAGCACCCAGGATAGTTTTAGCCAAGAGGATGGAGAGGATATTTAGACATGGGGAGGTAGCATATGCCACAGAATGTTTGATAACTACTCAGAAGGATTCAGAAGGTCGACAAAAATACCATACAGAGACCAAGAATTTATTGGGACGACATCAGCAGGTCTTTGAGGCAATTCCACCTGACAGGGGGTTTGAGCACACCATTGATTTGAAGGAGGGGGCCAAACCTATGATCACCCCCCCTATCATCATCCTAGGAGGTTCAAGGATGAGATAGAGAAGGCAATCAAGGAATTGTCGGCGATGGGACACATCAGACCGAGCACCAACCCATTTTCTTCTTCAGTTGTCTTAGTTCTGAAGAAGGATGGAACCATGAGGATGTGCATTGATTACCGAGCCTTGAACAAGAAAACCATCAAGAACCGGTACCCTATCCCATGCATTGACGAGTTGATGGATGAACTGCATGGGGAAATTTTCTTCTCAAAAATTGATCTACACTCTAGATATCATCAGATCAACATCCGAGAGCAGGATATAGAGAAGGTGACATTTCAATGTTATTTTGGACACTTCGAGTTCCTGGTTATACCATTTGGGCTAACTAATGCACCCGCTACATTCAAGTCTTGCATGAACCATATATTCAGGGATAAGTTAAGGAAATCAGTCTTGGTTTTCTTCGACGACATCTTGATCTATAGTCAGTCATGGCAAGAGCATATGAGGCACCTGGATGAGGTATTGAGCATAATG
The DNA here is from genome assembly GCA_009831015.1 of Picea engelmannii. Classification (NCBI taxonomy): domain Eukaryota; kingdom Viridiplantae; phylum Streptophyta; class Pinopsida; order Pinales; family Pinaceae; genus Picea; species Picea engelmannii. The sequence goes on from ML821614.1 coordinate 39,058, forward strand.
GAGGCACAGTCATTATATGCCAAAGAGTCCAAGTGCGAGTTTGGTATGACATAGTTGCTTTAATTAGGCCAAATCATTAGTGCAAAGGGGGTATAGGTGCACCAAGAGAAGATCAGGGCCATTATGGATTGGTCGATGCCCAATAACGTGACAAAATTGAGGAGCTTCTTCGGGCTGTGTAGCTATTACAGGTGGTTCATCCAGGGTTTTTCTCAGCTTGGAGCACCGCTGACAGATCTTACCAAGCATGAGGCCTTCATATGGACCGAGAAATCACAAGAATCCTTTGATCACATGAACGAAGTCATGGGCACTTGTCCATTGTTGGCACTACCAGACTTCACCCTGCCATTTGTACTAGAGTGTGACGCATCCAACGAAGGGATCAGTGCAGTTTTGATGCAGGGAGGACACCCCATTTTATTCGAGAGCCGAAATCTTATTCAACCTGAGAGGTTGTACTCCATTTATGACAAGGAAATTTTGGCAATCATGCATGCCTTGATCAAGTTTAGACAATATTTGGTGGGCAGCAAATTCGTGGTCAAGACCGATCACAACAGTTTGAAGTATTTCCATGAGTAGAAGGACCTTAGTGAGCACCAACATAAATGGGTGACAAAGGTACAAGCATTCGAATTTGACATAGAGTATTTCAAGGGGAAGAAGAACATTGTGGTAGATGAACTATCGAGGAGACCTGCGGCATGTTCTTTGATGGAGATTTTAGCAGATTGGAAATCCCACTTGTTAGTGGAATATTCCAAGAACAAGTTCACTTGTGAGGTGATGGATGGGAAGATACAGGATGATCAATATAGGGTCATTGATGATGTCATATTTTACAAGGATAGAGTCTACTTGGTGCCAGATTCAGGGCTTAAGAAGAAGATCCTCACCGCAGTTCATGATTCATCTCTAGCAAGCCATCAGGGGTTTTTCAAAACCTACAGAAAAATCAGAGAGAGGTTCTCATGGAAGGGCCTCAAACAAGACGTTATGAGACACGTCAATGAGTGTGTGACTTTCTAGCAGAACAAGTCAGAGCATGCTCTTCCATCATGGAAACTTCATCCACTCCCCATTCCAGAGCAGAAATGGGAGAGTATATCTATGGACTTCATCACAGGTCTACCCAAGGTCCAGGTTAAGGACTGTATCTATGTAGTGGTCGACATATTTACCAAGTTTTCTCACTTCTACACCATACTGACAGAGTACAACACAGTTTAGGTAGCTGAGATTTTCTTCAGGGAGGTCTTTAGAATTCATGGGTTGTCGAAGAACATCTTCAATGACAGGGACAGTCGGTTCATAGGGACATTTTGGAGAGAGTTGTTTCAGTTGGTGGGGACATAGTTGACACCTAGCACCAGCTATCACCCTCAGAAAGATGGGAAGACCGAGATTTTCAACAAGTGGGTTGAAGGGTATTTCAGGAACTATGTAGGAGGACATTAGAGAACGTGGGTAAAGTGGTTACATTTAGGAGAACATTGCTACAACACCACCTTCCACATGTCCATTGGTATGACACCCTTCTGAGCATTGTACGGATATGATGATCCCACTCTAGTAGACTTGGTCTTCGGGTACAGCAGAGCTTCCAAGGCCAAGGATTGGATCATAGAGAGTCAGGATATTCTCAACTTGTTGAAAGAGAACCTGCAGACGACGCAAAATCGACAGAAGATAAGTGTGGATAGGCACAGGATATAATGTAGCTTTGAGGTTGGAGATTTGGTTTTCTTGAGAATCCAACCCTACAGACAGTCATCTCTGAAGAAGAGTGGGGATGAGAAGATCAAGCCTAGATTTTATGGTCCTTATAGGATCATGCGCCGAGTAGGTGAGGTTTCTTATGAGCTAGAGCTTCCATAGGGGAGAAATAATCATAACGTGTTCCACGTGTCTTGCCTAAAAACGGTAGTGGGACAATTCATTAGCACATTAGAGAAGCCTCCCCTGTTGGATGAGGAGGGGTAGTTGGAGTTAGTTTTGAAGGAGTTTTTGGAGTTCTGGGAGAAAAACCTGAGGAGAAGGGTCATCAGAGAGTGTTTGATCAGATGGAGAGGGATTCCAGTAGAGGAAGCTACTTGGGAGAGTGAACAAGTGTTGCAACACCCTGGACTGGTATTACTTGAGGACAAGCAATTTCGGGAAGGGAGGACTGTAATTTCCCTTTCCAATTAAGAGATCCAAACAAGAGGCTTAATGGTCTAAAATGCCCCGTTAGACTATAGCCAGGGCCAAAGAGGGGTAAACAGGGTTATTAGAGGTCACTCCAGTCACAGGTGTTATATTCAGAAAGTGACATTGAGCTAAAAAGGGTTAAAAGTGATTTTAAGTCATTATGAGCTAAAAATAGAAGTCAATAGTGAATTAGGGTTTCAGCAGTGATTTAGGGTGTTGGAAGTCAACAATGAATTAGGGTTTCATCATGATTTAGGGTTTTGGAAAGCTATAAAGGAAGGGTAAATGACCTAATTCATCATTATGCAGATTATGACTTGTCATTGAGGAGAAGAGGTGCATCTCAGGAAAGATAGTTCAATGTATTCTTGGAGGAAGACACCAGTTGATTGATTTCGGTGTTTAAAGACAAACCCTAGTCACCGAGAAGATCATCCAGGTCTTCCATCATTCTTCATTGATTCCGTAGTGCTCCCATATTCTGAGTATTATCTTTTAGTTGTTTATTTGTATTCCGGCTAAGATCCTTTTTTCTTTTGATATAGACAAGTGTTGTTATTTAATTTAGCCGCAGTTGCTTATTTGTATTCCATCTAAGATCCTTTGTCTGTTGATCTAGTCGATTATTGTCAATTTATTCAGCTACATTCGACCATTTTGTAATCCACAGAGATATTATAATACAAACTTTGCAGTCCTTTGTCGCGTTTATTATTTGTATGATCATTTATATGTTGTAAACCTTTGATTCTACACACACATTACCAAAATTTCCTAGACTAGCCAAGTCAGGAACATTACAACATTGTTGGCATGATGGTAGATGCACATGGTTGGAATATTGGTAGATACACATGGTTGGGATATGATTGGTACACCATTGGCACGTGTTTTCTGCATATGGTTGATACATTCCATTGATGATATCTTTTAGCACATTGTATGGTGTTGATGTACATGGGTGTTTTGCATGGTGGGGGCACATTTTGGTACATGATGTATTTGTTCATTCATTGACATATATTTTTCTTCATAATGTTTGGTATGGCATGAGTTCGATGCATGGACAGGTCCAAGGATCATCATGTGGTAGCATATTTTTCATTTTACAGAGAAGATAGGGGGAGTCATTCTTCTTCCCATGATTCTAGGAAGAAAGAGCCCTGTATTTGGAGAAAGAGCATAGAGGCATAGTTCCAAGGGGAGCGATGGTCAAAGAGGGAGCATGAGCGATGTATATTCATCATTACATCAGAGTGATATCCCTTGTTCAAAAGGGAAGATATTATTTAGAGGAAGATCAAAGGCATTCATACAGGGGGATAAATAGTCAAAGGGGGAGCATCCCCAAGGGGAGAATGAACCTTTTCCATTGATGTCAAAGGGGGAGAGATAGTCACATTAATGTGATTGATGATTATTTATGTGGAGAGATAGTCACATTGATATATGACTATTGATGTAGAACATGCCTTGTCTACATGTTGACATCAATGATTGGTGTTGACATCAATGTTGATATTTACATCAATGCCAAAGGGGGAGATTGTTGAATCATGTTGTCATTGATGCCAAAGATTGATGTCAAGTGATTGAGTGATTTATTGATGTCAAGGAATTTATTGATTCCAAAGGATTGATTGATTGATTGATTGATGTATTGTCCTTGATGTGAATGGATAGATGACAAGTGGAATCATAGTCATTGATATGATGCATAGTTGGGTTGATGTAAAGATGAGTCATTATTGTATTATCATGATTGATAAGGAGTACAAATGGTTGAAATCCAAAGTAGTCCCCTTATGGTGAAATCCCTCACGGGAAGACGCTTTACAGTTGAGTTATCCTAGAAGTATAGTTGGAGAACCCATGCTTATATGTGGAATAATGAGATGAAGATCAATGACTTTATTAGTGAAACTATCCTAGATTGATATTTCTTATCATGCCATTTTCGGTGGTATGTGAAATGTCACATAACTCCTCATGGTTTGAGAGTTATGGCCCTATGAAGATGAAGGGTGTTCATATGTTGGCTTGAAGCCCCAAAAGGTCAAAGAAGTCAAAGAACTTGCAACGAAGAAATTATTATTTAAATGGTAAAGAAAAGTGACAAAGTCAAGGAGGATTATTTAAATAATAAAGTAAGGTGACAAAGTCAAGGAGGAATATTTAAATTGGAGAACTTTCTAATTATGGAAAATGGATAACCCTAAAAATGTGGAAAATATGTTAAGTGACCTAGAAATGGGTTAAGTGACCTAGAAGTGGGTTAAGTGACCTAGAAGATGCTTATAAGGAAGCTACTTGGACAATATAAATAAGAGGCAAGGGTCTCTTGTGAAAAAAATATTTTGTGAGATCTCTTGTGCATCTCTTGAGCATGCATTGAAGATCTATTTTGAGAGGGCGATCGTCTGGAGGATCTCATGGATGCATCAAACTTTCAACAAGTCTTAGACCATGATGACAAAAGTCTTGGAAGTTCAAAAACCCTAGTTTCTGAGGTATACACGGACTGTAGTAAGCCAGGGTGCGTACATACGCGGGCTGAATGAGGACATGGTGCATACAATGGATGAAGTCGTGAATACTTGGAGACTAAAGCAGGTTTCAGATCTTCATTCTATGGGCTCAAATCTGCCATAGAAACTCTGGTATGGTTACATTGTTGTCTTGATGGATACTCTTACTTGTTGTGTAGTGAATGCTTAAGGAATTCTTGGTATGGTTGTTGTGATGTGGTTTGTGTTGGTTGATGGAGTGAGCAACACTCTTATGATTGAGTACTGATATGATTGTTATAGTATATTGGTTGTTTATACATGATGAGTATCATTCATATTGTATGGTTGAGGAGCATGAGTTTGTTGTGGAAGAACATATATGTGTTGAGACTAGTTCTGGTTCAGATAGTACAGTGAAAATATCATAAGTGGATGTGAGAGAAGAAAAAGAGTCTGAAGGGCCTGAAATATGAAGTTTCAGAAACCCTATTTTTTGAAAGCATGCGTAGGATGTAGTGAGCCAAAGTGCATACATACGCGGGCTGCACTATTGGTAGGGCACGTACACACACGTGATCAACTACCGACAGGTCACATACCTGTTAACAGATTGACAGCTGTTGATGATTGCTGCCTCATCAGTTGGTGCTGAGTGTGTAAGCTGAGTCTTGCATTATAGAGCTGGTGCTCTTGTAGAGTTGTACTCTATTCGGTTGTTGTTGATAACCCAAGGATTGTAGTCCGTAATAAAAATAAAATTGTACATATCTCTTGTGTTCTTTGTGTTCCTTGTGGTGATGACTTGTTGATGATATATTGTTGATATATGTTCACATATAACTAATTATAAATGACAAAAATATGTAATGAGTAAATGGTGATTGCTAACCTATGAGTTTTGTGAAGGGGAAGTTTTGGAAAAAAGAGCCCTACAGTATTCACCCCCCCTCTTAGTGTAGTTGGTGTGTCCAACAATTTCTATGTTGAGAATAGGAGGGCCCTTTGTGAAATATCTCGAGCAAACTCAAGATCTTCACAAGAGTTTATAAGATTATCTAGGATAAACCTTCCCTTAATAAAACCCATTTTCTCCTTGCGAACTATCCTAGTCACCAACAATTAGATCCTTCTAACTAAGGCTTTTGCTAGAATTTTATATGAGACATTCACTACGGTGATTAGATGCCACATGCCCACCAAATATCTTTTAACACCTTTAGGAATGATATTTATGAGGTCAACATTAACTAACTACCCCATACTACCCCTCTTGATAGCTTCTTGGAACATTTTCAAGTAAGTAGGGCCCACCACATACCACATATGTTTATTCAATTTTATAAGAAAACCATCAAAAGTTGTGGATTTATCATTCTTAAGTTCCTTCATGATTGACTCTAATTTATGCAACTCAAGTTCTCGCGAGAGATAATTCCTCTATAAGTGCCTCAACGTTAGAGGAACAACTTGATGGACAAGCTCCATAGCAAGATTTCGCAATCGATAAAAACCTACAAAAGTGAAATTTGATGAAAATGATCTTCAAATATATGTCAAATTTCCATTTCCTACACAATAATGTTACCACTAAGTTCTCATAAGGCTAAGATCAATTCATATTTGTGTGTTCTTTAAGTGATGAAAATATAATTTGGTAAGTGCATCACGATATGATCCCTAATCCTGGCTCCTTTGGCGTTATAACCTTCAAACCCTTGTATTTGGGATTCCAACACACACAACTCTTACTAACACAACTTCTTAAGGGAGTCCACCTCCAATCTTTATCGCATAACCTGAAAATGATTCCAAACTTATTTTTAATGCCATTACTAAAAATTCTACTAATCCAATCTCACATTCATAGGAATTTCACGATATAGAAAAAAATTACATCCCACCAAAAGATCCGTCCAATATTCCCTATGAAGGTGTGGCCCCAAGACCCTTACTACATTTTGATAACCTTCACACTCAAGAAAACATAACACATCAATGAAAAGTATTTACATATTTGTTGGCACATGGGAAGACTCGGGGTTCAACGCTACAACAACGCAACAACAAAACCCTAACTATCGACCCTTTCGGCAACACCTGCAAAGCAGATGAAGTCTCACTTGAGCTAGAGGTAGGGTTGGTTGCAAGACTCAGGTGTTTGCAACCTTAGCTAGGAAACAAACCTATGATTATATCACTTACAAAGTAGTTAGCATCGATCATTCATCAATATTCAATCCTTATTATACTTCATAGATAGCATAGAGCATCGTAGTATTCACTTAGATCCAAGGTATTTTAGCACTTAGCAACAATACAACATATCAGACCCAGTAGATCACCACTAAGCATCTTCATACATGTTAGATCTAACATTACAGGCATCTAAGAAGCACAAAGCATAAGTAGATACATCTAAATATATCAAAGCACTTTGCAAAAGCAGTGATAAACACATCAAGTCAAAGCACAAAGCATAACACATAGATTTACGTGGTTCACCCCCTCTCTGGGGATACATCCACCAAATCTTCTTCTTTATTAGAGTCTTCAATCGGTTACAAGCACAGAGCCACCAAAACCCTTCTTCGCATAGGAAAAAATATCTGCGCAACTCGCTAGATCATTCTTCCTTGCGCTTACAACACAAAGACTTCTATAACTTCTACAACAACTTGCACTTAACACTGCAAGCCTTTTACAGTCATGCACAGAGAACTTACATAGTCCATTAGCACTTAGCTTACATCACATAGATATTATAATACTCTACTAGATGCTTAAATGTCTATTTATACACTTACAAAAGTTGCCCTAAGCATGGGTGAACCCACGGGCCGACATCCCTTTCCTATTACATATTCCCAAAACCCAAAAAGGGCCCAAAAGTGGGCCGAGATCCCTTGATCTCTGCTTCGTCTAACACTCCATATTCGATAGGGTGTTGAAGTCCCAAAAAAGGTCAAACATGACCAAGTAACTCCAAAACTTGGTCAAGGGCCAACAAGCCCCCAACACTCACCTGTGACTCATCCCGAGTCACTTTGGTCTGAGAAATTCTGCTTCAAATGCATTGAGATTGGCTCGAGCTGCTTCGACCTACTGTAGTGCGATGACCTCTTGCTCAGTGAACTCTTGGATGAGTGCATCATTGAATGGTCCCTCTAGGCGTTGTTCTGCTGCACTCACAACCTATTCAAGTTGTACTCCTTGGTTTTTAACTTAAGTGAATAGTTGACATGCCTTCTCTTACATTGGTTGAAGTCGTTGAGAGACTTCCATCACTTTACTCTGAATCATGTGGATATGTTGCTGCGTCATGCATTGCTCTGGAAATCTCTTCATTCTTTTGACTGGTGACAAGGCCTTCAGCTGTTCTTGTAACATATCTGCATGTTTCTTTGCTTCTTGGAGTTGTGACTCCAATGCCTACAGTTTTGGATTCTCCGTGAGGGTCTCATATGTCTGAGCGCTCCTGGAAGTCAGCTATTTTCATTCCAATTCAAGGAATTTCAATTTTCCAACTACGACGCGGGAAGTTGCCTCTCTTAGGTCTCTTATATCTTGAGGGGTCTCGGGCACAATACAAAGTTCCAGATATGTGATGCGTTGTTGAAGCTGCTAGATCACTCCTTCCAGTTGTACCACATTTTGTGGAACCCGTTCTTCTGTCTAGACTTCGATGACTATCACAGAGAAAAAGTGCTCTATTGACCAGTTCCTTTATCTCGAGTTTCTCTATGAGCAACTTCTCCTTGCTCTGTTGTAGCTCTGCTTTCTCTTCCTCCCATTTTGTTTGCAGGTCTAGTTTTTCTCATTCTGTATTACTGTGTTTTTCTAGCAGATCTTCCTGGGCCTGCGCTAAAGCCTGGGTGGCTTGCGCTGTCTCTTCTAGAGATCATCAAAAGCGAGCTTCAACTTTGTCGGTGATTTGGTGCAATTGGGCTGGCTCATCTCCTGGTTCTTCTGTTCCAATTGTCAAGGGCACAGTAGAAACTGTGCGATTGAAATGTAGTGCATGTTGCACTTCTTGAAGTTCACCCTTGATCCGGCTGAATACCTCCTCTTTCTTCTCTTCTTGCCTTTCTACGATCTCTAGTGAAGTGTCATTCAGCGCAACAACTAATAAGTAGAAGTCGTCTGGGGTGAGGGTAGTCTTAAATGTAGTCCCGATGGCTCTAAATTTCTTCCGGGATGAAGGCTTTGGTGGGGTAACCTTCCTTTTCTTGGATGGATCCTCCTCCTCTCTAGGTGGAGTAACTTCACCTTTGTTTTGATCGACTTTTTTGCCACCTAGCTCTCCATCATCATCTCCTTGCTTAGGTGAGATCGAAGTGGTCTTCGCCGATGTGCTATGGACATCTTGCACTTTGTCATATTTATTTGTCTTTCTTGGTCCATGTGTGTCTGACAGATTTTCAGAGCTATCCACATCGGACATCTCTGCAGGGTTTGCTGGAACAAGGAGGTCCGCCGACCATTCCTTAGTAATCTCCTCCAAGTCATCTTCTGTCAACTTGTAGTATGACTCAATTTGTTGTTTATGCTCATCAGCGTGCGCTGTAATATAGGTGAAGTGGCGGCCCGTGTTGAATTTCATCAAGGGTCTAAACCTGTAAAGTGTGTTTGGGGTGATGTGCAGTGTAGACTGGATTGCGATCTTCAACTGGTTGTAATAGGCATGGAAGACGACATTCGAATGCCACTGATTGTTCATGTCGTTGGAGTACCACATCGTACAAAACTTTGTGACCAATGGTTCAAAGGGTTTGATATCCGGGAAAGTGGCGCCTTCCAGTAGCTCCCAGGTGATGAAAGAGATCAGTATGAGAAGCCAACTAAAGTGGAACTCATATCCTTGGTATTTCACTTCTTTGAAATCAAGCTCTAGTTGGTTTATAAGGTACTGCGCCCAGTTCATCTGTAGTCCTTTCGCGCACTGTCCTGCGAGGTCAACTACGAATCCAGTCACTTGAGATGGTTTGTTCTTGAGAACTAGCTTTCCCGTGATCAGCTGAAAAACAAGGCACACTACACTGCTCTGGATAGAGGCTACCTTGTAACCTCGCGTTCTCTTATCGACATCGCCGTAAGTCTCTTTAATCCTCTATGCTAATGCTCGGTCTGAGGTCTTTCCACGATAAAAATCATGTGGGTCAGGGCCTTGCATACTAATCCATGTGATTCGATTGATCAAAGTCGTATCCACAGTGATGCGGCAGTTCAACCATAAGTATCCTCTGTGGTAAAAGGACAAAAGTAACTTGATGCATGCATTGACTTCCTGGTGTCTGTTGAAGTGCGAGATCTTCATTACATTGAGCAGTGTGGACTGCGCGAGGTTCTGGGTTCATGATTGCGGGATAATATTGGAATTCTTACCTTTGGTCCTGGTTAAGTACTTATGCGGGGCTAACATGCTGTAAGCTTTACGATCTCTAAGATTGAAGTCACTATATTTCAATGTTGCAAGCTTATCCTGGTCGGCAAGAACTGCGTGCACCCCTTTCGAAAGGTACGTGGTGATCAAAGTATACTCGAAGTCTCAAAGTACATTGTCATGATTGATGGCACCACTCAGAGGTGGTAGGTAAGCCATTAGAATGCACGAAATAACCTTGGCATTCATGATGTCGTCTTTGTTCTTTGTCTGTTTCTCATCGGTCGGTCGAGATGGACCGACGCGAGCAGTGGAAGGAGAGGCCTCTAGTCTTCTTGTCAACGATGCTTGGATTCATGTAGATAACCCTCGCTCCAACATGACTCTCTCAGTCATTAATTCAATAAAAACTTCTTCGACTACTTTTTCTGCAGCACTGAGCTCGTCCGACATACAAGCTCGGGGCATGGATGATTTTAGGGGCTAAATTTCACTCATGGGCTAATTTTCCATGGTTTTTCCAAAAACCAGATTCGCTATTTTAAAAATAATGCGCCCAAATTCTATAGGATAAAATTATTTTACCTTAAAAATCGCCAAAATTTTATAAAAACTATATAAAATACTTAGAAATTTGAATATTTTTACAAAAATATCACCAAACATTTATAGTTGACATATGAAGGATTAGTAATATTCACCAAGGTTTCTACATTTTAAAATAAATTTCCATCCTTAAAATCATCCCTGGCTCGGGGTTAATTAGATCAGGTGTGAACTGAATTCAGAGACTGAAATGAAGGGTACGGGAACAAGGCGATGATCACAGTGCAAAATAATCTCAGGCTTTGTCTCAAATTCTCAATTAGCAAAAGTATTCTCGGTGCATGGCGCGATGGAATAAATAAGAAACTTAGCAATGGTCTACTTGTAACGGGTATGAGGCATCATTAACTCATGTTCTATCCATTATGGCGCGGTCTAATGGTCTAGTGGTGAACCATCAATTCTTTCTGACCCGTTCAGAGTGGCAGTCGAACGGTTATATCGGCTTCCAACAGATATATTGCTTCGCCTCGGCGAAGTGGCCTATGTCGCTAGTCTGATATCTTGATGAAGTTCAAATTCTGCAAGTTTTCCTTCTGCGAGGCTCCCTCTATAATCTTTTGTAGCCTGTCGATATTAGCTCTCTTTTTACTTAGCTTCCTAGTCTTCTTTCCAGTGAGCTTCGTCTCGGTGATTCTCTTCCCATTCTGATTCTTATTTTCCTTGGACATAGTCACTTCGCGCTACTGATATTCTCTCCTAAGACTTAGGGGTAATACTTCTTCTATATCTGAGACAGATACTTCAATATTATGTGAATCCTCTAATGCTCCTGCAGCTTTGACATCTGGGCTTCTAGTGTCAAATAACTTCGATTTGTTTTCCTATTCTTCAATCAACTGCGTGATCCTTTTGGTCATGAAATCTGTTAACTCTTGTCTCTGTAGTTCTAAAATCTTTTCTTCTTCCTTCTTTCTGGCTTGATCTCTTTCAATTCAAGGTTTTCCAAGTAACATAGTAAACGGGGCATTGTCCTCAATAAATTTGATAATCTCAAAATCTTCCTCTATTGAAGTTCCATTAGCATTCATAGATATTTGAGTGAGCCTTCCACATAGGTTCACCAGTTTTCCTCTGAATAGCGCTATTCCTCTTAATGAATGGATCATAGCAGGCCTTCCTATAGCTTCCCAAGTTCTCTCTGGCATAATGTTCACTTGTGTTTCTTCATCAAGAACACAGTCAATGCCAAAGTCTCCTATTATTACCTCGATGCATTCTTTTTCTTTAAAGATCTCTGATATCCTAACATGTCGGTGGTCATTCAAGGTGTCTTTCATCTATAGTAACATCTTCTCTGATTATTTATGGGGTTCTTCTATTTCTAGATCTGCCTTAGGATTTTCTTCATTCAGATTCATTATTTCAAGCTTAGCAATCATTCTAGGGAAATCCAACACTTCATGGTCTAAAGCTTTGCAACATAGGCAACTAGATCTTACACCAGGGAATTCCTTAGCAAGATGTCCCGGTCTTCTTCAACTGTAACAGAGGGTTAACCCTCTCTTTCATTTAAATGTTCCCTAACTTCTTTTGTACTGCGCACCAAGATCATGGTAGCTAGCCTGCAAAAAATTCTTTCTAGGATCCTGCATCCATTTGTTAGTCCAAACATTCTTTCTATGCATAGGTATAACATATATATCATTATGCTTATCAGATTTATTCATATCAAACTTTCTTTCATCTATCAAAGGCCTAGTTTTCAAGCTAGGAAAGAATCTATCAAACACACCTAGATTCATGTTTTTAGAAACAAAAATTTCCACTTGTCTTACTTCTACAAAGTACAAAGATTTCAAATCTAAAAACTTTTAACTATTCTTACCTTTATCAGAGCACTGAGCTTACATATCTTACCTCTTTTCTGCATATCTGACCTCTTTTCTTCAGAAACTTCCACTTTTACTTTTCTTAGAGCACAAAGCGTTCAGATCTCACTTCTTTTCTTCATATCTTGCCTTCTTTCTTTAGCACAGAGATTTTAAGATCAAGTGGAATACTACGCACTAGGGCACATATCCATGCATAGAGCTTCCACAGTTTTAGGACAAATCTTTGCACAAAGCTTTTTCTTCCTCAGTTCCCAGCAATCATAGTTCCAAGTCTCGGCAATGGAACCATTTGTTGGCACATGGGAAGACCCGGAGTTCAACGCTACAACAACGCACCAACAAAACCCTAAGTACCGACCCTTTCGGCAACACCTACAAAGCAGATGAAGTTTCACTCGAGGTAGAGGCAGGGGTGGTTGCAAGACTCAGGTGTCTGCAACCTTATCTAGGACACATATATGTGATTATATCACTTATATAGTACTTATCATCAATCATTCATCAATATTCAATCCTTATTATACTTCACAGATAGCACATAACATCGTAGTATTCACTTAGATCCAAGGAATTTTAGCACTTAGCAACAATACAACAAATCAAACCCAGTATATTAGCACTAAGCATCTTCATACATGTCAGATCTAACATTACACACATCTAAGAAGCACAAAGCATAAGTAGATCCATCTAAATATATCAAATCACTTTGCAAAAGTAGGGATAAACACATCAAGTCAAAGCACAAATCATAACACACAGATTTACGTGGTTCACCCCCTCCCTGGGGCTATGTCCACAAACTCTTCTTCTTTATTAGTGTCTTTAATCAGTTACAAGCACAGAGCCACTAAAGCCCTTCTTCGCATAGGACAGAAGATCTGCGCAGCTTGCTAGATCCTTGTTCCTTGCGGTTACAACACAAAGCCTTCTATAACTTCTACAACAACTTGCACTTAGCTCTGCAAGCCTTTTACAGTCATGCACAGAGCACTTACATATTTCATTAGCACTTAGCTTACATCACATAGATACGATAATACTCTACTAGATGCCTAGATGTATATTTATATATTTACAAAAGTGGGCCTAAGCATGGGTGAATCCATGGGCCGACATCCCTTTCCCATTACATATTCCCAAAACCCAAAAAGGACCCAAAAGTGGGCCGAGATCCCATGATCTTTGCTTCGTCTGGCACTCCATATTCGACAAGCTGTCGAAGTCCCAAAAATGGTCAAACATGACCAAGTAACTCCAAAACTTGGTCAAGTGCAAACAATATTAAAAAAATTAGGAAATAAAATTATATAGACCTTCCTTGATGTGTTTGTTAGGATTCTCCGTGGAAAAAATGTTTTTAATATATCTTAACTTTTAAAAGGAAGGTGTAGAAAACAAGGTTATAAAGAAAATAACAAACTCATAGGTTAGGGAAATAGGGGATGCCACATGTAGCTTGGTTGTAGAGGACAATGATTATGTTTAAGCTAAGACTAGATTATGTGACACAAGCTTGGTTGGATTTTGTGTATCATTGGAGTAGGGCAATAGGGAATGCCACATGTAGCTTGGTTGTAGAGGACAATGATTAATGTAAGTGATAGATGGTTTCACAAGAAGATGCCATGATTGTTGATGCAAGAAAAAATGACTCTTGGAAGGGGCTTCAAGAATTAGAATTTGGGTGAGTTATATATAAGCTTGTATAAGTCTTTACCTTAATTAATTTGTTATTTTCAAGGATGCAAATTTCAATATTGTTACAAGACATTATTATTTAGATACATGCATATGAAATTTTTAGTGTCTATATAGGTAAGTATCAGAGTGTTGCTGATTTATCCTTTGATTATTGTGTTCTATTCCATATTTTATAATAGGACTATTTAATATTCTTAGAAAAATCCATTATAGAACCGGGTTTGAAGTGACTTTGTTGCTTTATTTTATGGTAGAATTGACTAAACCTCTACGATATATTCTTCAAGATAGGTATAGTACTTGCATATTATCTATCCATATGTTGTGTGTTTGTTTTCTAAGAACAAGTACCATGCACAATCCCTCACTTCTGAAATTTTCATATATAACATCATGTGTTTATGTAGCTCATAGTCTCGTTGATGCTATAAGTGCAAGCAAGCAACCAATAAAAGAAAGAAGTAAGAATAATTATTTCTTTCACTGGTTAGTTGCTTACCTAATCTAAGCTGAAGTCTTTCAACCCTAATGACATCCTCTTAGTATTCTTTCACTCAATTTCGATTCTATATTCATTAACTCGCAAAGAATGAATAAAAAAACTAACTTCAAAAAGTAACAGTGGAATCCTTAAACCAAAAATGTTAAGTATGCATCCACAAACAAATGCATCAATTTTACTTTTCTATCTACATAAAACAATTATGAGATACAAATTATTTTTTCCTAAACATTTAAATTATTTTTAACGTATTTGATAACAAAATGTTATCATTGTGCACAATTTATAATCATTATTTTAAAGTTAATATTCATATTCCTAAAATGACAAACCTATTGGAAAAAACGGTTTCATAGGATTGTTCAGAGCCTCATAAGAACAATTGAGATTGGATGGATTTGGAATGTTAAGTATAATTATACATATTTTGTTCAAACCTTTATCATATCCAAACATTTCTTAATGCATATTTTGTTGAAATTGTTGGATTACAAAGAGGAGGGGTGAATCAGTAATAGCGTAATTATAATCATTTTTCTCCAAATAATCCAAGTGTAATATCAATGTAGAATTATTATCCAATAATGAGAAATAATAAATGAACAATCACACACATACAAAGTACACCAGTGTTTTACGTGGAAACCCAAATCGGGAGAAAACCACAGAATGTTTTATCTTATATGTCTTGAAGAATTACATTCATTGGAAGCACCAACTTCCTTTGTTTTCCAGCTGCAACTAGAAGGAGGCTCCAACCCCCTAGTTTCTCAAGCTACAACCTGAGGGAAGATCCAACTCCCCAAATCTCTGGCTACAACCAGAAGGACGCTACAACCCCCTATGTTCTCTGGCTACAACCAGAAGGTGGCTACAACCACTTGTCATTTCCCCGTCCAACCACCCTGAAGTAGAAGTAGAATGATGGAACCATTGTCACACTATCACTGTGAGATATATCACTATAAACTTGTACCAAACAACCTATACCAATAACCTTAACCATGCATCAACCATGCATCAACCTGTACCTCAACCTGTAATCAACCTGTACCATAAACAAGTGCATCAACCATGCACCAACATGTACCAAACAATTTGTAATCAACCTGTACCATAAACAAGTGCAATCAACCATGTACCAAGTATGTACCAATCTTGTGTCAAGTACTCATCAATATGTATCAACATCATCAACTATACACCTCATGTATGTGCCAACTCATCAACTACTTGTCTCAACCATGTACCCAACTTGTACCAAAACCAAAAGCCCTCATCAATTTCATCATCCAAATATGATTTGTAAATCTGTAATAGACCTGGTGTATATGATCACATACCTGCAAACCTTCCTTAACTTTGACAACAAGAGACTAGCATTTTCATCAAACATTTCTTTAGTCTCACAAGACTAGTTTTTGATTAGTCAACAACCCTAACTTGAAATAATCATAACTTTGTACCTGTAATGAATAAAGACTTGAAACTGATACACAATGTTCTTCATTGTGTTTTGTGCAATTCCTCCAGGTGTCACCACTTGGAACCTCTAATAAAATGAGTTATAGCAAAAATGACACACCTTGTTGAATTCTGGCTTATTCTAGAGAGCGATCTTGTGGAATATTTGTTGAATTGATCTGAAATTGTTAGAAAGAATAATAAAGATGGTACTCTAACCAACACATTTTGTCTCACTGAATTTTTATATTTTATGAAGAAGTTATGACGTTTTTACCTGAAACACTTGTTTTTGACTAGTTTTAGGATTGACCACAAACCCTATTTTCCATAGAGTGTAACTCCAAAAATAAAATGACCCACAAGCTGAATTTTTTACCACAGATACTTGGATATGTTTCCTCAATGGAATATAAATTCCACAGTCTGAATCATTCTAGAAAAAAGTTTCTTGCGAAAATGGTGAGATGACCTGAAAAAACATACCTTAGAAAGCATCATCAAAATAATTTATCCTTCCTTGAATTTTGGCCTTCTTTTCTTCACTTTCCTTAGAAATTAGGATTAGATATACTTTGGTTACCTCATAAACCTATAGGTATTCAATATGCTTAAGTGTTTCTAAAATGAGAGCGACTTGCCTCTTATTTATACTCTCCAAGTAGCTTCCTTAAAAACATCTTCTAGGTCACTTTGCCCACTTTCCTTATTTTAGGGTTAACCCACTTCTAATTTCTCCATTAAATTTATTACTTAAATAATTTATTTAGTATTCACTTTGAATTATAGTACACTCATCACTTCACTTTATTATTTACCTTCTAAAATCTCTTAAACCACTTTGACTACTTTGACCTTTTGGGCTTCTAGATGACATAAGAGGGTCCTCCAATTTCATAAGGCCATAACTCTCAAACCGTGAGGAGTTATATGACGTTCCACATACCACAAGAAATGGAATGACATGTACTATCCATATATAATAGTATTACCTTCCAATATAGAAAAAATCATACTGTTATCCATCAAACAAACTTGGGTCCATTACCCAGACTTGGGTTCTCCAACTTCACATGGTCATAACTTTCTAACCGTGAGGAGTTATGTGACATTCCACATACCACCAAAAATGGCATGAAAAAAACTATCCATCTAGGATAGTTTCCTTAACAAATTCACTATCCTTCATCTCCTTATTCCACAATTAAGCATGGGTTCTCTTACTCCACAAAGTGTTTTCCCGTGAGGGCTTTCACCATAAGGGGACCACTTTGGAGTTCATCCATATTTACTTCTTATCAACCATGACAAGACAATAATGAGTCATATTTACATCAAACAATATTGGGTCCATTATGTAGTGTCCCCAAGGCCGAGCCCCATTGTAAACCATGTTTTGAAAGGAATTGTAATTATGTTTTATAGGCTGGTGAGCCAAGTTTTGTATAAGTTGGTAGGCTTATGTGTTGTTAGGCCAGGAAGCCTAAGTGTTGAAGGCCATGAGCCTGCTGATGTATTTGTATATATGTATATGCATAATGATTAATAAAATATAAACACCGCCAGGTGCAGACCGACCACGATGAAGGAGTGAAGGGGGACCGAGCGTCCACATAATGGGTAAGGAATTAGGGGCTGGAAGGTGGGAAAGAGGATAAGTGTTGAGCCTAGGGGGCTTAAGCCTTGGAAATAATATTTTAATATTATTCCAAAAGAGAAGTGCATTATATGTTTTAACCTAAGTCCTTTTTGAAAGGACATGTGATTTCCAAATGGTGGGAAGCACGCACGTTACCGGAACGCATGCAGTCGCATGGGTGACAAGAGTCAACCCTGACCATGCAATAAAATCCGCGATGAGCCGTGTTTGGGGTTCTCTTCTCCATTATGACTCACAGACTACCAGGAGGAACGGATCTGACCCCTACAGAAACACCCTCGTACATCTTCTGAACCGTCTGAATCGTGATGACCCTTGCGTGGATTGTCTGTCACGTATTCCCGACACCAGAGGGTGAGTCTATCCTGGGTAGGGGGGAGGAGAAACAACCATTGGGGGGGGGCAAGAGGGGAGTAGTTCCCTGCGGAAATGGTTTCTGAAGGAATTCTGGAATCAACACCATGTGACCTAGTTGCCATTGCTGAGCTTGTTTCGAGAGGTTCGAGTCTGTATTCCCGGTTGACTGTGTAGTCAGGCAGATATGGACTGCATGTGAATTGTTGTCCAGTGCAGGTGGTAATTGAGCCTGTGTGTGATCTCTCTCGGGGGGAGGGAGGTGGATGTTGTTGGAAGAGGTTTCTTCCAGAGAGTGTCCAGTACCAGCTTCAGGATCTGAGACTTCCTGATCCGGCCTGTTGCCGAGGCCCAGAGAGGGAGGTTAGCACCGATGGACTGTGCTTGTGAAGGTGTATACTCCCAGGCGGAACAAGCATGTGGGGAATGAGAGTCTGGAAGTAGTGGGCGTAAGATGGCATCCTGGAAAGAATCCTTCCAGATTCTAAGTGTGGTTTCCCTGTGACCTCAGCCTAGTTAGGATTCCTTGCCTTGGGGTGGAGCTCGGTCCCAGCTCGAGGGTGACCCACTGTTGAGCTGATGAACAGTGTGGTCTAAGGCTGGGAGGTTCGTGGAAGGCCTGCACTTGGTTGGTGGAACCACTATTGTTACAAGATAAGTGTTTATCTATGTTCTTGTCACATTTGGCATGACTGTGTTGTATATATTATCATGTTTTCTGCTGTGTATATGAATTAGTATGAAGTGCAGTTGATTGTTAATTATGGAAATAATTCAGATGAATACTCTGTGTTGAGTGTGTTTAATTGTTAAATGCATGTGGTGTATATATATACACACTGGACTGTATGTGTTATGTAAATCAAACGTAAATGTATACCGATTGTTATATTGTGCGTTATATGCTCTGGGTAAGAGAAAAGGTACACTACAAATTGGTATCAGAGCTAAGGTTTCGACACTGAGCCTAGATGGGCCAGTGGAGCTGTCTTTGGACTGAGAATGCAAGGGGAAATTGAGTCGGAAGGAACAATTTCGGACCCTGGTTTTCCCCGAAGAATCACGGAGACACTTGACGAGTTTTATTAAAACTCAGGAAGTATAGCGATGCTATGAAACCGCAGGCTGGTGTGGTCTATGGCCACGGGGAGATAGGTCTCTACACCAATGGTGTTAGAACCTTGGGATCTGTTCGGGAGGGAAGGTGAGCCCTCGTGACCGTCAGATCTGGGAAAAATGCATGTAGGAATTAAAATTCCTTTTGAAGTACATAAGAAATATGGAAATCGCGGAGTCGACGAAGTGCCGAAGAGATCCAGGATTCGGGTCTCGCGAACGCGGGAGTTTGCAGGGTAAGGGCCCAAGAGTTGGGTGCTCCAAGTCATGAAGTCGCGAAGTCACGAGGAGCGAATACAACCGTTGGATCCGGATCGCGGGAGGACCGTTGGATCCGCACGTGGGATTGTGTATCGGAGCCTCGCGAGAAAAGGCTCGAGAATTTGGCCACAAGGGTCGCGAGGTTGCGAGAAACGATACCCCGACAGTTGGAGGACAGTGTGGGCCATAGCGAGGCCGGTGAGTGGAATACAGGTGGAACGAAGCCTCAGGATCTCGCTGCGAAAAGTCCCGAAGTATTGGCGTTAGGATTCGCGAGTCGTGAAGTGTCGAGAGACGAGGTTCGCATGGTCGCGTGACAGAGAATAAGGTGGCCCCCGCGTGGTCGACGGGTGGAAACACATTTCCTAGAGATAGGAGTCGACACTCTGTTGAATTCTCGCATCTCGGGAGTTCACGGAATAGGAGGGTGAAAGCTCGACAGTTCAACCGGCGAGGTTGCGAGGTTTTGAGTAGCGGAAGTCTGTCGAGGGAGGAGTCAGCTCAGCATTGACCTATCGCGTCTCAGAAGATCGCAACGGGAGGCACAAGAGTTCGACTCACACACCCACGAAGGTGCGAGTTGCGAGAGGCGCTGACATTTAAGCCTAGCCTACGGTTACATGTGGAGAGGCCACTAACAAAGAAAAGAGCCATACCCTTGTCGCATCTCGGGTATCGACGTTTAGAAGAATGAGTCGAAGGTTTTCGACTCACAAAATCGCGAGATTGCGAGTTGCGAAAAGGGTGACTTGGATTTCGTATTTTTAACTGTCGGATCTTCGTGGACCGAGAATCCGAAGTTCCGAAGTCCCAGAAATTGCAGAGCCGAGTAGAGCTTCGAAAATTCGTGAAATTGAAAACATTTTTATAAATCGGATTGTTTATGAATGATGAAGAATTGTCAAGAGACGAAGGCTCGACAAATTCGATTCGTCTGTGTATTATATTACAGAGGACTGACGAGTGCCAGAACTATTTGTAAATTGCCTCAAATGCAAGGAAATGGAAGAAATACATGATACTTCCAGTTAAAGAAACCTAATTAAAATGAAATGTCTTTTATTTTGTTCGAACTGGCTTGTAAATGTTGTGGATTGTTCATAAAGTTTAATGGCCTGACAAATTTCAAATTCAATTGCACAGTGCGTGTGCAGAGTTCAACGAAGGCCAGAACTCCAGTTAATCAACGCCGAGTATGGAGTGGGGAAGAGTGCAGACTACCCCTGAAATGGAAGACGAACGAGAAGGAAGGAATGTTAACCTAGGAGTTGAAGGATCGAACTCCAATGGGCACGGAAAAGAGATGGATAAGGAAGAACATATGATGCAACTCATTGAAAGATTGCAGGAAGATGCCCAGGCTCGTCTAGCTGATAGCCGAAAGCTCATGAAAATTCGGGATCGGCAGGGTGAATTCAATTTAAAAATGTTGAAGAGCCTGGAAAGAATAGAGAAGAAACTTGAGAAGGAAAGAGACTCAAGTACGACAGAGAGTCACAGAACCCATAGGAGAAGAGGTAGGTCGAGGAGTGGTAGTCGACATCTTAGTCTCTCCCAAAGACGTTCTGATAGTAAGACACACAGTAGTTCAAGCCCATCCCCTACTAGAAAACATCGGAAATCTGGAAGAGAGGAATTGAAAGGAGAGATGAACAAGATTAAACCTCCAACATTCGATGGAGAACATAATAAGGAGGAAGATGCCGAGACCTGGTTTCTTGGCATGAAGAAATACTTCCAACTGCAGAATTATTTTTCCCATGCGGAAGGAAGAATTGCAATGTACCAACTGAAAGGAAAAGCATCCATGTGGTGGGATCAGTTTGTGCAGGTACAACACATCAGAGAGAAGGAGGTCACTTGGAAGAAATTTAAGAGGTATTTCGAGAAGAAATACCTGACTAAAAGATACTATGACAGAAAGATGAAGGAGTTCTTCGAACTCAAGTTGGGCAGTGGGACCATTGATGAGTATGAACGAAGTTTTCTAGAACTACTGAAGTATGTTCCATTCATCAAAGACGAGGCTGTCAAGATTCAGAGGTATCTGAGTGGAATACCACCTTTCATGAGTGACAAGATTCAATATGATGATCCTAAGACCATGGAAGAGACTATCAGAAAAGCAAAATGTTTATACGAACAACAAAGGGAAAAGACTACCTTTCAGAAGGCTTGGGATGACCAGAAGACGTTTAAGAAAGAACAGAGGCAGAAGGGAGACAAGCCTTCCTTTCTCAGAAACAACCGTCAGGAACAACCATCATTTAGAGAGCCGAGAAGGACCGAAGAGGGTGCACAAAGGCAGAGACTGACACCCATTCAGTGTTGGGGCTGTCAAGGAAACCACAAATACAGAGATTGTCCCCATAAAAATGGTAAGGCAAGAACTGTACATACTGTTCAGCAAGCTGAAACAGTGGAGGATATGGGCAGCAGAATGTCGAGAATCTACGCAGCCCTGGACAACAAGCAAGTGGAATTTCAATCGCACATGATTGAAGTGGAAGGTATGATCAACAACCGACCACTTGTTATTTTAATTGATTCAGGGGCTAGCCATAGTTATGTAGATCCTAGAGTGGTGGAAAGTTTTCATCTAACGAGGAGAAAACATGAGAAGTCTTGGTTGGTGCAGTTAGCCGCAGGGACCAAGAGGAAGGTCACTGAGTTGGTTAAGACCTGTTCAGTGGACATGAAGGGAATGAGCACTAAGGCTGAATTGAACATTCTACCTTTGGGCTCATATGATTGCTTAATTGGGATGGACTGGTTGGACCAACACCATGCCCTTCTGGATTGTCATAACAAGAGATTCACATGTCTGGACGAAGAGGGAAATCAGGTAACAGTTCAAGGAATTCCCAGAGCCGTGGCTGTTAGAGAAATCTCAGCCATGCAGCTGAAGAAATGTTACCGGAAAGGCTGTCAATTATTTGCAGCCCGGG
>ML821615.1:16526-26963 GCA_009831015.1 Picea engelmannii
ATATGAGAGGAATAGAAATAAAACTAAGTATGGAGAATGGGGAATAGAGGAAGAGAAGAGAGGGGGTGAGTGAAGTGAAATATTCTAAGTATAAGAGAGTATGAGAGGAGAGGAAGATGTGTAAATAAAATTATAAGTGTTGAATGAATGTATTCCAAGAGATAAAGAGAGAAGTCCCAAGAGATTAATGGTTCCAAGAAAATACGTGGTTCCAAGAAATTGGACATCGTTCTAAGAAAAATTATCTTTGTTGCACATGGAAGAAACATTTTTGGGCGGTTAGACGAAAACCTAGATCTCTTGAGCATACGAACTCGGATTTTGAATCTGCGAAATGTGTGACGAAACTAAGATTGTGGGCTACACCATGAACTTATAATCATTTGGAATTTTCTTCTTCTTGTATCAATTGTATTTATTATTATTCTAGGAGCAGGAAAATAGAGGTGACCAAATTTTCAATCAACACCTCCCTAACCTCTATCCCACTAATCCATAACTAGACACTGACCCAATTACCCCTCCCTTAACCCACTTATCGCATTAGGAGAATTTTGATTTTTTATTATATTTAAATTAGTTGATTTTTTTTAACTAACTCTTTAAATGGTCACTGTGAATCATTGATTATGGAAACCCTTCGGTGAAGAACCGAAAGTTATATGATTCTACTATTAAGGAAGTTAACTCTTTAAATGGTCACTGTGAATCATTGATTATGGTTACCCTTCGGTGAAGAACCGAAAGTTATAGGATTCTACTATTCAAGAACTTATTAGTGTTATATCATACATTATTTTGTCTACATAGAAGGCCTAGATACCTTGGACTCGACCCAAGAATGGATTTCAACTAAAGAACCAAGGCACTATTTTATTTCACATGATGTCAAAAAGTTGAAAAGCTACCAAGTTCAATGAAATTTAGAAAACATCTTAATTTATAGTTTCTCTATGTGAAATCCTATGGCTCTAAGTCCATCACCAAACATCTGAAAATCGAGGTCTCACTTTTAACTTTTCTTGTTGAAAATTGAAGTTAATGAAATTAAAATATAAGTTATAATGTAATTATCAACATTAACTTTTAGAATTCAATATTAAAAGTTAAATACAAATGAATAGGAAATGCATTAAAATATCTCAATGCGGACAATCTGTGACTGTAAGCACTTTGGTTGTAGTAAAAGACCATCACCCTTACTTTGATGGAGTTTTCAACGGTCATTGCAGTTCCATCATCCACAATAGTCACAAAAACAAGAAAATCCAATGACCCTTTAAAGACCACGCCTAATGATATACATTCACAATGGTCTTTAGCAAGTCATTGCCATTTTAGTCATGAAATTTGTTTTGACAACAATCGTTTAATGATTGTTGTTAACTCTATTTCGGTGTCTAACATTAAATTGCCATATTCTTAATTATATTTGGTGATGATCCTTAATATATCATAGCAAGTATGACAATCACCAAAAGCTTGATTTATAGTTGTGTCTTCATTCACTATTTCCACAACAACCTTTCCCTTGTAAAGTATCTGGTACTCTTACTTTGAAATTCAAGTACTCTCTACACCTATCCTATTCCTCCATTCACTAAATAATATTTAAACTCTACATCTAAGTAAAGAACAATCATGGTTGGCCACGCATTCTCAAAGTTCTATGTTATGGTCCTCCATATGAAGCTTTCGAGGGAGCTTGAGCATAGACACCTTAGAGCTAGAGGACAGGCTGGATTCTTACCCACACATTAGTGTTGTTGATTGCAAATTCATGAGACATCCTCCATATCATTCTCCTTTGGACTAAGTTTAGACATCTGTGTGAGGGAACCCAAGTGTTGGGTGTGCCCATGTGATGGGTGTGCTTCAGAATCTGGACTGAGTTGTTATGACGTGTGGTCTCTTGTCTACTCCTCTGGACTGAGGTGATATGACTTGAGATGGTCTCCTACCTTGTAATCCTCTGAACGAAGTTGAGTTGGCTTGAGATGGTCTCTTGCCTTGTACTCCTATGGAATTAGTTGAGTCGGCTTGAGATGGTGCTCCAAATGGTACTCCTGTGGACTCAGTTGAGTAATTTGTTGAGTGTGACGTCCCTGTGGCTGAGCACAGGTGGACATGTCCCTAGTGGCTGAGCACTAGTGGGCGTGTGAGATCCTTGCTATATTTTCTAAGAGTAATATTTACTTGTAACCCTAATTTGTGATGTAAAGGGTACAAGTCGACCCCACCATATGAAAGATAATTAATATTGTGTAATGATTAATTATGTTATTGAGTTAATGAGGTCGACCCTATTGTGCCAATAGACACAACTTGTGTTGTGTCAGTTGTTGTATAAATAAGTGTGAATCCCCATTGAGGATCACACACTCTCACTTGTCATCTCAGAATTTAAGCAAGTGCATGTACGACTGAAGTGTGCACCTCTCTTCGGCGCTAGGTTCTAGGATTTGGTAAGCATCGCCTTGTGTGCTAAGGTCTATGGTGTGGGGGATATTCACTTGAGAATATAAAAAAGGATCGTTGGGTTTATTTGAGAAGGTTTTTCCCATGATACTTCTTGTGTTCTTGTGCATGGTTATTCTTCTTGTGATCTTGGTTATTGCAACACTTGTGTATGGTATTGCTACATTGTTTATGGTTCAAGTACATGATAAATAAAATAAACTACATGTGCATGGGCTAAGCATTAAAACTCAACATCGTATCAGAACAGAGTTCCTGAAGAGACCATTGTACAAGAAATTAAAGAAGCCAACCGTCCACTCCCCTTGTTGCAACTACAAAAACGACTTCCCCTCTTTTGTTGGGTTTCATCACCTTCCACTGAAACATTGGGGATAATTTTTTCATAGGAATATGCGACCTCCTTTAGCGCACCTCGAGAGACTCTCAGATTTCAATTCAAAGAATTTTTTATTTTTGGCCCTAGGGTTTCTAGGGTTCCACAATTTTCTACAAAATTTCAGTTTTAGGGTTTCTGCAGCCCATTGAAGTATTTTTCAAACTTACCAATTTCCTTCTGACTTTCAAGGATTATTTTTGGCATTCATAAGTCCAACGAAACCTAAGGTGTCTAGCCTAGACTAGATGTTATATTTCTTAGCCTAGTCGTTAGGGTTTGTGGAAAAATCTGCAAACCATGAGGAACAGAACTTTGGTCGAAGACAGGCTTGATGGATCAAGCAACTTCAATTCCTGGAAGTCAAGACTACAGATTACCCTAGAAGAGGATGACCTATTGATTTTGATACAAAATACTCTACCAGAAAAAACTACCGATGAAGAGAAGGGATATTGGAAGGAAGATGACGTCAAAGCAAGGAAGATAATCATCTATTCAATAAGAGATCATCTACTACCTCGTATTGCTAACCTAAAGACAACTTATGAGATGTATGATGCATTAAAGAATATGTTTGAGAGTAACAACACCCTCATAGCTCTTACATTGAAGAATCGGCTTCAACATATCAAGATGACAAAAGATGATATTGCTACTTCTTTCTTCATGAATATTTCATAGATCAGAGACCAATTGGGTGCCATTGGAGAAACCATATCAGACATAGAACTTGTCTTGACTACTCTCAATGCTCTTCCAAGACATTGGGAACCATTTCTTCAAAGTATCAGTGGTAGAGAAGATCTACCTGGATTTGATTGTCTATGGTCAAACTGCACCCAGGAAGAAACCAAATTTATAGCCAGAGGAGTGCAAGACTCCCCTCATGATGAAAATCATGCTCTTGCCTATCATACAAAGAAAGGAAGAAGAAATAGAAGAAGTTTCAACAAAGCATTCAAAGACAAGAAAACTT
Organism: Picea engelmannii; assembly: GCA_009831015.1. Taxonomy (NCBI): domain Eukaryota; kingdom Viridiplantae; phylum Streptophyta; class Pinopsida; order Pinales; family Pinaceae; genus Picea; species Picea engelmannii. Next base: position 20,360 of record ML821615.1, read on the forward strand.
CATCAGCTTCAAGTCATGAACACGAAAAAGATAATTCAAGGATTCATTGTTTTAGATGTGACAAGTATGGACACATTGCGAGAAATTGTCCTACTAGGAAGAAAGGAAGACGACTTGCATCCACTGTTGATGTTGATCCAGAGCCACATTAGAGAGATGAAGACATAAAATATGAAGCATTCTTCTTTTGAAGAACTCACATATGAATTCTACATGAGTGATTGGTGTTCGAGAAAACAACTTGTACAGATTAACTGTATGACCAATATATGCCTTGTTACATGATACTATCAGTTTGAGCGAGTTATGGAATATGAGACTTGCTCATATACATTATAAATCCCTTCCCTCTCTGGGGAATATGGTAGCAGGCCTTCCAGAGATACATGTTCAACATGATGGCATTTGCAGAGGTTGTGCTCTTGGCAAGAATGTAAAGTGGTCCTTCTTGAGCAATGACAATAGATCCAAGGGTATCTTAGACTTGACACATTTAGATGTTTGTGGACCCATGACTGTTGCTTCCTTGAACGGATATGTGTACTATGTGTTGGGCATCGATGATCACTCTTGGAAGACGTGGATTTACTTCTTGAAGACCAAGGATGGAGTCCTTGTGATATTTCAAGAGTTTAAAGCTCAAGTTGAGAACCTGATTGGGAGGAGGATCAAGGTGTTGAGATCAGATAATGGAGGAGAGTACACCTCCAGGGATTTCAATGAATTATGTATTGAGGCAGGGATCAAGAGGGAGTACATCGTTCCTTATAACACTCATAAAAATGGGGTTGCAGAGAGGAAGAACATAACCGTCATTGAGGAAACCAAAGTGATGATACATGATCAAAACCTACATATGATTATGTAGGCAGAAGCATCCATAACATTTGTGTATGTTCAGAACAAGAGTCCTCATCAAATTTTGAAGAACATGACTACCAAATAAGCCTTCACCAGAGTGAAGCCTGAGGTTGGACACTTCAGGATATTTGGGTGTCCAGTATACTTTCATACACCCAAGGAGAGGAGGACCAAGCTAGACCCTCCAGGCAGAAAAGGTACATTTGTGGGGTACAATGAATCTTCGACGGCATACCGGATCTACATCCTTGGTCAGAGACATATTGAGGTGAGCAAAGATGTCATCTTTGAGGAAGAGATAGCCTTTCAAAGATACATATAATCTCATACAGAGATTGGCAGCGAGACAGTGCCTTCTCCCCCTTCAGTAGTTCAGAGGGAGACAACCATTGATCCAGTTGATCCAGTTGATCTCGTACCTCCAGTTGATGTTCCCAGAGATATTCCAGTAGGCCATAAAATGCCTGCATGGGCTCGATAGACTCAGTAGGAGGCAGAGGGACATGCAAATCCTCAAGGTACATTTTGAGAGAGTAAGAGACCACAGAGATTTTCGAGCTATGTTTCATCCATGAGCCACATCATTGATACTAAGCCTTCTCGTCATGGAGAAGCAGCAGGTCAGCAGGTATGGCAAGATTCCATGACAGAAGAATATCAGTCCATCATGAAGAATGATGTGTGGGATATTGTTCCAAGACCATAAGGAAAGTATGTAGTGACTTCCAAGTGGATCTATAAGATCAAGCATGCAGTTGATGGAAGTGTTGAGAAGTACAAAGCGAGATTTGTAGCTAGAGGATTCTCTCATGTGGAGGGAATCGATTATGAGGAGACATTTGCTCATGTATCCCGATACACTTCCATCTGTACGATCATTTCCCTAGATGCATCCATGGGTTGGAGACTACATCAGATGGATGTAAAGACAACATTTCTCAATGGTGATATTGAGGAAGAAGTTTACATCGAGCAGCCAGATGGATTCATGATACATGAGTAGAAATCTCATGTGTGCAAGTTGAAGAAAGCCCTGTATGGACTAAAACATGCACCTCGTGCTTGGTAAGAGAAGATGGATGGATTCCTGATGAGTTTGGGCTTTAGCAAGAGTGTTGCAAATCCAAACCTATACTACCATATTATTGGTGACACGTGTTTGATTTTGGTCCTGTATGTTGATGATTTATTCCTCACTGGTTCATAAAGTCTTATTGTTGAATGCAAGCGTGCATTGAGCTCTGAAGTCAAGATGAAGGACCTGGGTATGATGTACTACTTATTGGGACTATAAGTATGGTAGAGGAATGATGAGATTTTCTTGAGCCAAGGAAAATATACAGTTGAAGAAATTTGGTATGACAGACTACAAGTCCATTCCTACACCAATGGTGATGGATCTGAAGAAAATGAACGAGGCTTCTACCAATTCAGGCGAGATTGATCCACATATTTACCGACAACTGATTGGATCATTGATGTATCTGGTTAACACCAAACCTGATATATGTTATGCAATGAATGTACTCAGTCAGTTTATGAGTTAGTCGAGACAAACTCACTGGATAGCACCGAAGCATGTGTTGATATATCTACGAGGAATAGTTGGATATGGCCTGAGATATGCCTATAGTGTAGACATGAGATTGTTGGGATATGCCGATGCAGATTGGGCAGGGAGCGCAGTGGACTGGAAGAGCACATCCAATTGTTGTTTTACCTTGGGATCTGCCATGGTTTCCTGGTGCAGTAGGAAACAAATCTTTGTGGCTTTGAGTACCGCAGAAGCAGAGTACATAGTGTTATGTGTGGCAGTCCACGAAGTAGTGTGGCTTCACAAGCTCCTTCCAGATTTATTTGTTCATGAGATGGATTCCACTGCGTTATGTTATCCATTGTGATAACCAGAGTTGTGTGAAGCTCTCAGAGAATCCTACATTTCACGATAAATCGAAATACATTGAGATCAAATACCATTATATCAAAGATATGGTGCAGAGGAAAGCATTACACGTGCAATACCTTTCTACACATGAGCAGGTTTCAGACGTCTTCACCAAACCTCTTTCCAAGATGAAGTTCGAGTACTTTCGTGAGAGACTTGGCCTAGTGGAGAATGCCTCCCTAGCTGAGAGGGATTGTTGTTGATTGCAGCTTCATGAGACATCCTCTAGATCGTTCTCCTCTAGACTGAGTTGAGACATCTGGGTGATGGAGCCCAAGTGTTGGGTGTGCCCATGTGATGGGTGTGCGTCAGACTCTGGACTGAGTTGTTATAATGTGTGGTCTCTTGTCTACTCCTCTAGACTGAGTTGAGATGACTTAAGATGGTCTCTTTCCTTGTAATCCTCTGGATTGAGTTGAGTCGGCTTGAGATGGTCTCCTTCCTTGTACTCCTATGGACTTAGTTGAGTCGGCTTGAGATGGTGCTCCAGATGGTACTGCAGTGGACTTAGTTGAGTAATATGTTGAGTGTGACGTCCATGTGGCTAAGCACAGGTGGGCATGTCCCTAGTGGTTGAGCACTAGTGGATGTGTGAGATCCTTGCTATATTGTCTAAGAGTAAGATTTACTTGTAACCCTAATTTGTGATGTAAAGGGTACAAGTCGGCCCCACCATATGAAATATAATTAATATTGTGTAATGATTAATTATGTTATTGAGTTAATGAGGTTGGCCCTATTGTGCCAATAGACACACCTTTTTCTATGTCATTTGGTGTATAAATAAGAGTGAATCCCCATTAAGGATCACACACTCTCACTTGTCATATCGGAATTTCAGCAAGTGCAAGTACGACTGAAGTGTGCACCTCTCTTGGGCGCTAGGTTCTAGGATTTGGCAAGCACCCTTTTGTGTGCTAAGGTCTATGGTGTGGGGGATCTTCTCTTGAGAATATAGAAACGGATTGTTGGGTTTTTCCCTTGTTTGAGAAGGGTTTTCCCAGGATACTTCTTGTGTTCTTGTGTATGGTTAGTCTTCTTGTGACCTTGGTTATTGCAACACTTGTGTATGGTATTGTTGCATTGTTTATGGTTCAAGTACATGCTAAATGAAATAAAATACATGTGCATGAGCTAAGCATTAAAATTCAAAAATTAGACCATTGATCACATGCTTACACTCCAAACCATCATTAAGGAGGCATGACATTGCTCTTTGAAAGTATATTGTTTCTTTGTATACTTTCATAAATCTTTTGACTCTATCCCCTAAGAGACCATATTCCAAAGGCTCGGAGGCATCGACATTTTCGAGACCCTATTGACTGCCACCATGCACTTGCACATGTCAATATTTGTTCATCTCCCTTCAACCCACAAGGTGTTTAATTTTATCAAGAGTACCACCGAGGTCAAACAAGGGTGCCCCCTATCCCCAACCTTGTTTGAGATCTACATTGATGTGTTGGAGTCCTTCCTACATGATCATATCTAGGACAGTGATGGGTGCCTTCTCCACCAAGTTTTGATATCTATCATCCTTGCTACTAATGATGTGGTTCTCTTAGCCTCATTTGTGGAGGGTCTGCAGAGACAACTAGATTCTTTGTCCCTTTTCTATGACCTTTGACAGTTGACAGTCAACCTAGCTAAAGTGAAGGTTATGATCGTCAATGGGCCAAAAGAAGGTACTCTCAGATCACCATTTATTTTTCAGAGAAGACATTGAGATCATCAATACCTACACTTACTTGGGGTGCAATTCTCAGGGCCTCATTTCAATGAGGCATGCCCTTCAACATTGAGTCAATAAGGGTTACAGATCATTATGCCTTCTTGAGAAACAATGTTTATGACACTATTTTCAAGACATACAATCCAAGATGTCTCTCATGGACACCCTTATCCCACCCATATTTCTTTATGGTTCAAAGGTTTAAGGACAGTGTTTGCTAGAGTCTGATTGGGCCTCATCCGACAAAGTGAAAACCCTTCTCCTTCAATGCATCATCAGATGCAAATAGAAAATGCCACAACCCATCATTCTTCCAAAGTTTGGTGCCTAGCCCCTCCACCTTAAGACTACTTTTATCCTTGTCTCACTTCTACATCACATTTAGAGTTTCCATGACTTAGCAAAAGCATGGGACTGTTATCCATACTTTCCTTCCTTCTCATCGAACTTTGTTTCTTTAGACATCTCTCTTGACCATTCTCAATGTTGGTTTGTAAGGCTCTCATATCTTTTGTATTCTATGGGTATTTCGATGAATCAACTTCCTTTGTTCAAAGACTCCCTAGATTCCCTTGGCCACCTCTTGCTTCCTGGGTAGGAGTTTAATGAGATTATCTGAGACAACATTTACAAATAGTTTATACATGTCACTTGGACAAACCTACAGGGTAGGTTATGTCCAAAGATGGCTTTCTACACTAAGGACTTCATAGAATTGAGGGACGGACTCATTGTTTGACCTTCATACATACTCCATCATTGGGTGCACACTCTTTGTATTTCGTGCGCTGGTTCAAAGTGGGTTCACATAAACTTTGAGTGGACACAGATCATAAGATTGACCAATTAGATATGATCTACTAGTGGTGCCATGTTTGAGAGGTGAATACAAAGGAGCACTTCATATTCCACTCTCTCATATACTATGAGATCTAATGATGGTTCCATTTTCTATTCAAGGAGTAATAGATCCTCTCTAGTTTCTTCAAGTACCCCGACCAGAGATTCCTAGCCTTATACATGTAGGAGGCTCTCAAACTCCATTCTCATACTCTTCGGCCCCCTCCTAGACTAGATTCCACTCAGATGATCACTTCATTTTTTACAATTGTCCCATCTAATAGAAGCACCAAGATACGTATTCATAGAATTCTTGTTTCCAATTCCATATTAGTGTAGTCCTGAGGTACCATCCCTACTTCCCAGAGACCTTAAAAAACATTCCCAATCTAGATCCCATACTAGCCGTTAGATGAGATCATCAAGACCCAAGCGGAAACCGACCTCTTCCAGACAACAACATAGTGCATAGTGCAAATCCTCCTCTAACTCTTCCTCTGAACAAACTTTTATCTTGAGTTTTCTCCATTCAACCATGGATGTTAGGAGAGAGATCTAGTGGACCTTGATATGCTTGCATCATTATTTGTATTCGAGATCCTAGATCCACTCCCAGTGTACATTTTTCTCCTTCTTCTTTTAGAGTTTCATCTTTTAGGCTTTGGCTTAGATCCATACTTTACTTTCTATATCTTGGTTTTTATAGGAGCCATCTTGGCACTCCCACTTTGTAGTGACATCATTGTACCCAACAAGCCCATTGACTTACTTTAATGGTCATTTGTTGGACATGAATAAAATTATCTAATCTTATCTTATATCTATTCTTTGCATATTCAAACAACATTTCCTCCAAAGTCTTCTCAATACCCTCAACCTACTTTCTCGATATTATCTCCAACCAATCTTCCTCTACATTCAGATTCTCTATTATTTCACCTTCATCTAAATCGTAGCCTCTAAAGTCATGCAAATCCTTTACATTAAATATTGGACATATGTCTAACTCCTTTTGCAATTACACCTCTGCATTATCTTTGAATTTCCTACCGATTCAATAACGTGCAATGTTTTTCAAATTCTATTTGTTATATGTTCCTCTAGGATACTTGCTCATTTCTCCAATGAACCATCACCTACCTTCTATAAATGTTTTGATTATTCTTCTCATATGTGTTCACTTCTTATGTCTAGCACTGATTTCTCTTAATCTATCATTGTTT
>ML821615.1:43230-61031 GCA_009831015.1 Picea engelmannii
AAGGGAGGGCCAAAAGTCAAGGAATATTATATTAATATTTCCTAAAACATAAAGTATGGATAATTAGTTTATCCTAAGTTCTAAAGTTGGGGACAAGTGGACAAAAGTAACTTCTGATATGACAAGTGTCAAGTTGGGGACATCCATTCATATCATGTGGAAACTTAGCCCAGAGGGGGATTCAGAGAGGGAGGTTATGAGTGGAAAATGGGGGAAACCACCAGGGGACCATTTTTGACAGAGAGTTCAGAGTGATTATGAAAAAACACTCAGTTATCCAGTCAATGACTCCATGACCATTTTCACTCATACATTATGTTATCCTTGAGATAGTCATTCCACCTTTCCGAAACCTGTTTTCCCATCCCTTTTGGTTGGTGTACCTGGTTAGCTTGGAGCGGGATTGAAGAAGCGGGTTGTCAGGCCCGTGAGCAGTTCTCTGGGCAAGAGAATTGTTGTGGATTGATTTCCGTTGGTGCTAGACTGCAGCTACAGTGCTCTGAGACTTTTAGTTCGGCCTGTTGTTGAAGCCCTGGAAGGGAAGTGGGGCAGCCGAGGGACTATTGAGCAGAGAAGGGGCACACTTCCTTAGGTGGGACGGGCATGTGGGGAATGAGAGGTTGTAGGCTGTTAGTTGAGTGAGCACTTGAGACAGAGTCTTTCCTGTTGTCCATGAGCCTTAGCCTGGATAGGAATCCCTTACCCTGGGTGGAGTTCAATCCCAGCTCGGGGGTGATTCACTGTTGAGAGTGATGAACAATGTAGTCTATGGCTGGGAGGTTCGTGGATGGTCTGTAAACAGTTGGTGACAGACTTTCTAAGATAAGTACCAATTGTATGATAAATGGATTTGTTGTTTTGTTATTTACATACCCATGTTACGATTTTATCATATATGTGACTATGTTGCTTGTGTGCTTATGGGTAATTTCCTGTAAATGAGGCATATCGGTAATTACTATTATTTTAATATAAAAGTTGTATGTTACAGAAAGTAATGGTTTCTATATGTTTATATGTAAAGCTTCCGCGAGCATGTTGTATGTATATGTTTTAGTTGCATGCAGTCTAAAGAGTAAATTTAGGTGGCATTTCTTAGTTTACTACTAGGTATGTTACTGTATGTTCTGCAGTAAGGGAATGAAAGACGTTCCCTAGAGTAGCATGTCCCAGCCTCATGGTTGGGAATGTTAGCGACTGGCGTCAAAGCATGAGTGGTTTCTCTGGAGTGGCATACCCCGGCCTTAGGTTGGTCGAGGGGTTCGTTACAGTGTGGTACTAAAGCCTCAATTCAACACTAAGCTTGGATGGGCCAGAAGAATTGCAATCGAAGTGAATATTCACAGAAAAGTAACTTCGAAGTGACCAGAATTAGAGTCATAGAGTGTCCTTCGAAAAAGGTTGGCGTACTGGTGTGCATGGTAAGTTTGACACCGCACGAAAAACCGTGGCGTGCCAGTGTGCGCAGTAAATTGTGGCACCGCGCGGAAGATTATTATACGTAGATGCACGCACTGAAATTAGCCTTGCGCGGTAAGCACACACATAGTAAGGTGCACATGGGGTGCGCAAGTATTGTTTAACGCAGAGGAGTTTTGTTGTTACGCGCATAAGTATGAGTATAAGTTGTTTCGCGACAGTGTATTCAGTAGTATGCGCAGATATTTGAACGCGAAGGAATATGTTAAACTTGACATGGTGCATGCATAGGACAAAAAAGCATGTGGAATATCGGTGCGCAGTATCGAATTGTGCGCAATGGATATTGGTGCACAACGCCAAAATAGTGCGCGTAAGTAGTCGGTAGGACGAAGAAGAAATGCACAGTAGATTTAGGTGTGTGGAGAAGTGTTTACCTTATAATATTGCTATGCACGATAATATAAATGAATAGGTCAAGCTAATGCATGCGAAGTCGCTTAGAAGGCGAGGAGTCTGAGTTTAAATTGCATAATAATAAAATAAAAATAAACACATAACTGCATTGAAGCATTAATTAAAAAGAATTCTGAATTTTAATTTCTTCTGATTTAGACAGATGAAAATAAAATATAAGATTACAAGAAAAACTCTTATAAAAGAAAACAAGATTCATAACATCACCAGATAGAAATTGTAATAAAACAGTCTAAAATCCGTTTCTGTATTTATATAATCATATTAATCACAAAATTACAAAAGGTTGGTGACAGCAGTTAGCTTGTTGTAAAAAGGATCGCTGAAGAACAGGCCTATCATCTCTGGTACTCTTTACCTCCGCGATTGGTTGTTCAAAATTCGTTGAGACATGCTTATCTTAGTTAAAGACTTACTTCAGCTTAGCTATCTCCACCTTTAAAGAGGAGTTTAACCAGACAGGTTGATTTTCTCCAACACTTCTGGTCGCTTCAACCGTAGATTCCTCCTTCTTATGTCGCTTACTCCTTTTCTTCTTAGTGGCTGGCTTGTTGATGACTAAATCCTTTATAATGGGATTCAGCCTGACTTCCAATCGCAATTCTATAACCGGCTCTATGTGGAATTTAGTTGCTAGAAGATGCGTGAGGACCCTTTCCTCCTTAGTCGCAAGAAATCCTAGCATGTTGCTCGAATAAACAGTCTCACACGACTTAGCTTTGTCCATGTATCTCAGGTTGAGGATACCGAAATGTGTCTCTACAGAGAGAAGGAAGTCGAGCAACTTGAATATTACTACGGGTATGGATACGCAGATATTTTCATACTTGAGGAGTAGTAATTATAGAACTCCATTTATGAAGCGCAGACAGATTGCGTACAAGGAGTGTTGGGTTGCCATGCTCGGCCAATCCATTTCGAATGATTAGCTTTTGAGTTCGTTACATGGCAACGTTCAACTGACTTCACATGGATGCAAAGTACCAAACGAATGAAGCAGGGTGATCTGACTAGCCGTCGCCCACTCCACGAGTGGTGGATTTGACATGTTGAAACACGTAATACCGCATCTTGGTGAAAGTGGTTTCGATAATACCACCTTCTTGCGCAAGTGTATCTCAGAAGGCACTGCGCATCAGCATTCTCGAGACTTGGGTCTTCTCTAGAATTGTCGTGGTGATAACACCAAGAAATCGGGAGTGATAATGTTGATGTGTATGTTGAATCGAAATGGTGCATATTCTCATGAATTGTTGATTGGTTAGTCTGATAAGTTTCGATGGTTGAACGTTTTGCAGAATTAACAACAACTCGGTCAGGACAGACCAGTGCAGAGTCTGTAGGAATGGAAGAGGCACAGGAGAATTATAGTCATCCAGAGAAGAGCAGAGGGATGGATGTCCACTTGTACATGGAAGGAACAAACTCCAACGAACATGGAGAAGAAGGAATGAAGATATGAATATGGCTGAGACCATTAAGAATTTGCAGAAGGATGTCCAAAGCCATAAAGCTAATAATGAAAGCCAAAGAGCAACAGGATGACTTCAACATGAAACTATTGGAAGGTTTGAACATAATAGAGAAGAAATTAGCTAAGGAGAGTGACTCAAGTAGATCTGAGAGTCACAAATCTTTAGAGGAGAAGAGAGAAGTAAAAAGTGCTAGTAAACATCACCATCATTCCCATAGACATTCCCATAAGAGAGCAGGCAATAGCTCAAGCCTATCCCATGTCAGAAGGTATAAGAGATCTAGGGTAGATGAGCTGCGAGGAGAAATGAACAAAATCAAACCTCCTACTTTTGATGGTGAGCACAAGAAGGATGAAGATGCTGAAACATGGTTGCTAGGCATGAGGAAGTATTTTCAATTGCATAATTATTCTTCTCATGCTGAAGGTAGAATCGCTATTTATCAACTCAAAGGAAAGGCCTCCATGTGGTGGGATCAACTTGTGTAGATACAGCACATTGTAGAGAAAAGTGTTACTTGGAGAGAATTCAAGAAGTATTTTGAGAAGAAGTACTTGACCAAGAGATACTATGACAAGAAAATGAAAGAGTTCTTTGAACTCAAGCTTGGTAGTACGACCATAGATGAATATGAGAGAAGGTTTCTGGAATTGTTGAAGTATGTCTCTTTCATTAAGGATGAGACAGTCAAGATTCAACGGTACTTAAGTGGATTGCCAACGTTCATCAATGACAAAATACAGTATGATGATCCCAAGACATTAGAAGAGACCATAAGAAGAGATGAATGCTTATATGACCAGATGAAAGCAAGACCAACTTTCCAAAAGGCTTGGGAAGACAATAAGAAATTCAAGATGGATCAAAGAAAGAAGGGAGCTAAGCCACCATTCTTCAGAAATAATCCACAATGGCAGAAAACGCATAAGGAAACCAAAGTGATTGACACAGGGAGTCAAGGGCCAAGACATCCACCTATGAAATGTTGGGGTTGTAAAGGAGACCATAGGTTCATAGATTGTCCTCACAGAGGCAAAAAAGGTAAGGTTGTTCACAATGTACAACGAGATGAGACAATAGAGGACATGGGAAGAAATGTGCCAAGGATTTATGCAGTCCTGAAAGAGTTTGAAGATGTATTCAAGGAAGTACCAGAACTACCCCCAAGGAGAGACATTGATTTCTCTATAGATTTGATGTCTGGAGCAGCTCCAGTATCAAAGACTCCTTACAAGATGAGTACACCAGAATTGAAGGAGTTGCAAATGCAACTTGAAGAACTTCTGAAGAAGGGGTATATACGCCCAAGTGTATCACCTTGGGGTGCCCCAGTCTTGTTTGTGAAAAAGAAAGATGGAACGTTAAGATTGTGCATTGACTTCAGACAATTGAATAAAGTGACTATTAAGAACAAATATCCATATATGCTCTCGATTTGTCACATTGATGCTCTCTACAGAAGGTGGATTAGAGTCATCAAATAAAATATAAAAGTGGTTGTCATCCCAGAAGTGACAATTATCCATATATCAATCATCACAATCGGCCTCAAAATCAAAACAAGCATATATTTCTTGATTATATTCATCCCTGATGTCCGCCATAAGAAATATCTGTTGCATGTTATCTAATGAATCTTGAATACTACTGAAACTATCATTGAGACCATTTGCAAGGTCATGCAATCTAGTATCCAATGTGTCATACAATTTGGATTTGAATGCTTCAAGAATTCCCTTGAGGGTTTAAGAAATAGCCATCTGATCACCCTATGAACTCTTCGGTTCCACAACCGGTACGAAAAAACCCAAAAAATAGAACAATAACTTACTGCAGAAAATCGCGGCGTTTTCCAAAAAAACCCTGAAAAACTGTTGAATTTAAAATGTTCATAACTTCATTTCCTGGACTTCATTTCGGCTGATTTATTTTTTTTAATTTGGTAAAATTGTGAGAGGAAGTCAGATCTGTAATTTGTTTGGGAAAATTTGGCCTCCAGCTGCTATAGAAATTTAATGAAAAACCTATAAAAATTAAAAAAATTAAAAAAAAAAAATCGCGCTGTCGTCCGCGGCAAAAACCCTGAAAAATTGCAGATTTTAAAACTTCAATATCTTGACTTCCTGGACTTCGTTTCGGACGATTTTTTTTTTCAAATTGAGTTTTTTTCTGAGAGGAACTCAGATCTACAACTTGTTTCTGCAAATTTTGCATAGAAATATACCGAAATATTTTGGAATATCACGGCCCTCTTTTTTCTTCTCTGAAAAAAAAAATCTGCAAAAATAAAAAAATATTTGCCCACAATGTCTGCCAATTGTTAAGAACCAAAGACTGAATACAAATGCACCACAACAGATATACAATAACAATATGCAAAATCTATTTTATTACTATCAAACCCTTGAGGTAGGGCAACACCGTACAATGGATACTATTATGGAAGGGATCCTCTCATGTTCACTTGCCTCTTCGAAGGGGCATCCTCTTATTGAGCTACAACTAACAATACAATAATTCTCTTCATGTCTCATTACATTGCTTGAACCCCTTTATATAGTGCTACCATCACCTAAGAACATTCTAGAGGGGGAATCTTCTAAAATTATAACCTTCTAAGAATGCATATTACCTTTATTATATCTAATTATTCATTTATTATATCTAACTACAATAGTGGGTCTTATTTAATAATATAGTGGACCTAGTCCACCTTACATTGAATGAGCTCCACTATTATCACTATGGGCCCTTTGGGCCCCCCCACTACCTCTCTAGCTACCTTACATTCCATCCCCCTTATGAAAGCGTTGTCCACAACGCTTGATGTACAACCATATACCAGGGTTCCATGGATAATTGTGGACCATAATGCTAAAGAAGACTGGAGAACCAAGGTCCCATGTAGAAAGGAAAGCCATCATGTTGAAGTAGTCCAACCACCATTGTAAGTCTGGGTCTCATGTCCAAGTGTTCATGTGAACTCCCCGTGGAAGATTTTGGAACCTAATAACCAACTCAAAATGATGCTCCAAAGACTGACACCTATCATGTGGATCCAAATAAGAAGATCCATCAACATAGTGGAAAAGGGTCGTAGCATAATCTGGAAGGAATAATACCACTGTAGAATATGCAGAATGGACACTGGTAATAATCATTGGCTCTCGATTTGTCACATTGATGCTCTCTACAGAAGGTGGATTATAGTCATCAAATAAAATATGAAAGTGGTTGTCATCCCAGAAATGACAACTATCCATATCTCAATCATCACAATCGGCCTCAAAATCATACCAAGCATATATTTATTAATAATATTCATCCCTGATGCCCGCCATAAGAAATATCTGTTGCATGTTATCTAATGAATCTTGAATACTACGGAAACTTGAATACCCTGAAAAATTGCAGATTTTAAAACTTCAATATCTTGACTTCCCGGACTCCGTTTCGGACGATTTTTTTTTTAACTTGGGTGTTTTTCTGAAAGAAACTCATATCTACAACCTGTTTACACAAGTTTTACACAGAAATATACCAAACATTTCTGGAATGTCGTGGCCCTCTTTTTTCTTTTTTGAAAAAAAAAATCTGCAAAAATAAAAAATATTTGTCCACAATGTCTGCCAAGCAAAGTGCTCTGATACCAATTGTTAAGACCCTGAATAGATCTACAAATGTAATTACCACAAATACTGAATACACAATAAATCCATAGAGAAATATAGAAGAAACCACACTTTATTATTACCAAACCCTTGAGGTAAGGCAACACCATATAATGGATCATATTATGGAAAGGATCCTCTCTTGTTCACTTGCCTCTTCGAGGGGGCATCCTCTTATTGAGCTATCGTCCCAAATACAATACTTCTCTTCATGTCTCATTACATTGCTTGAACCCCTTTATATAGTGCTACCATCACCTAAGAACATTCTAGAGGAGGAATTTTCTAGAAGTAGAACCTTCTAAGAAGTCATCTTGCATTTAATATATCTAATTACCTATTTATTATATCTAACTACCATAGTGGGCATTATTTAATAATATAGTGGACCTAGTCCACCTTACATTGAATGAGCTCCACTATTATCACTATGGGCCCTCTGCACCCCCCCCACTACCTTTCTAGCTACATTACAATATTTTAAAAATAGATCTCAGATTATGATACCATCAGGTAAGAATTAAAGAAGAAGATATTAGCAAGACTGCCTTCAGGACAAGGTATGGTCACTATGAGTTCACGGTTGTACCATTTGAATTGTCAAATGCACCAGCTGTTTTCATGTGCTTAATGAATGGTGTTTTCCAAGAGTATTTGGACAAGTTTGCCATTGTCTTTTTGGATGACAATCTTATATATTCCAAGTCAGAGGAAGAGCATGAACATCATTTGAAGATGGTGTTACAAGTATTAAGGGAACATCAGTTGTATTCCAAATTGAGCAAGTGCTCATTTTATCAGAAACAAATTCATTATTTGGGGCATATCATCTCAGAAGATGGGATAGCAATGGACCCTGAGAAGGTAGAAGCCATTAGAGAATGGTCAGCACCAAAGAATGCGACAGAGGTCAAATCTTTCATGGGCTTGCAGGTTACTACAGGAGATTCATTGGAGGATTCTCGAAGATAGCACACCGAATCACTTCCTTGCAAAGGAAAGGTATGAAGTTCCAGTGGACGACAGACTGTGAAAGGAGTTTCCAACATTTGAAACAATTATTGACAAGTGCTCCAATACTAAGGATTGCAGACCCAAATGAAAATTTCATTGTATGCACAGATGCATGTAATGAAGGACTGGGTGGGGTCCTCATTCAAAATGGATTTGTGATATGTTATGAATCAAGGAAGTTGAAGGAGCATGAAAGAAACTATGCCACTCATGATTTGGAGTTGGCATCCATAGTGCATGCCCTGAGGAAATGGAGACACTACCTCATAGGAAAGAGGTTTGAGCTAAGAACAGACCACAATGGTTTGAAATATTTATTTGATCAGCCAAATCTAAATGCTAGACAAAGCAGATGGTTAGAATTTCTAAGCGAATATGACTTTGATATAAGGCATATCAAAGGGGAAGAAAATAAAGTGGTTGATGCACTCAATAGGAGGGTGCATGAGCTTCATGCTACAACCATCAGCATGTATCAGACTGATGTTAAAAGAAAAATTCTGGAGGCTGCAAATACAGATCTGCAGTACAGAGAATTGGTAGCAATGCTACAACAAGGTAAGACACCACAGAGGATGGATAATTATAAGTTGGGAGTAGATGGAATACTGTTGCACAAGAACATAATTTTTATACCAAATGTTCAGGGCTTGAAACGTATAATTTTGTGTGAGATACATAATGCTCCTTATGCAGGACACCCTGGATATCAGAAAACCATAACAGTGGTCAAGAGCCAATACTTTTGGCCAGGTATGAAGAGAGAAATTGCAGAATACATCCTTAGGTGTATGGAGTGCCAGAAAGTTAAAACAAAGCATAGGCACCCAGCAGGATTGTTGCAACCTTTGTCCATTCCTGAATGGAAATGGGAAGTGGTGACAATGGATTTTATTACGGGATTTCCCAGAACATGCAAGCTACATGATTCGATTATGGTAGTGGTGGACAAGCTTACAAAAGATGCCCATTTTATTCCACTAAAAACTACTCACAAAGCAGCAGATGTTGTTGATATTTTCATGAAGGAAGTGGCACGATTGCACGAAATTCCTAAAACGATTATGTCTGACAAAGATCTGAAATTCACCTAGAATTTATGGAAAGGATTCGGAACAAATCTGAACTTTAATACAGCTCATCATCCCAAGTCTGATGGACAGACAAAAAGAGTGAATAGGGTGATAGAAGATATGTTGAGAATGTATGTGATGGACAAACCATCGAAATGGGAAGACTACCTACACTTGATAGAATTCGCTTATAACAATGGGTATCAGGCATCATTGAAAATGAGCCCGTTTGAAGCACTTTACAGCAAAAGGTGCAATAAGCTGGGATAATCTAGTTGATAGAACAGTAGTCGAGCCAGAGTTGCTCAAGGAGATGGAGGACCAAATGTTAAAAATTAAGCAGAATTTGAAAGTTGCCCAAGACAGATAGAAAAGTTATGCTGATAAAAACAGAATCCACAAAGAATTCAAAGAGGGTGATCATGTTTTCCTGAAAGTGAAAGCTAACAGGAGTTCCCTGAAGTTGGGAAGTTGTGCCAAGTTAGCAACTAGATTTTGTCGACCATTTGAAATCCTAGAAAGGATTTGTCCCATTGTTTATATGATTACATTGCCTGCATCTATGTCTGTTCATAATGTCTTCCATGTATCATTGCTAAAGAAATATATACCCGATACTAATCATGTTATTGATTGGAATGTTATTCAGGTGGAGCAAGAAGGCACTTTCCAAGTGCATTTGGTGCACATCCTGGATCGAAAAAAATCAAACAAGTCCAGAATCGATCCATAGGGCTTGTAAAGGTCCAATGGACCTGGTACGGACCTGGAGACGCTACTTGGGAGCATGAGGATGCAATGCGGGTAGAGTACCCACATTTTTTTGATGAATTTTGAAAATTTTGTTGTATATGGATACATTATGCACTGAGGACAGTGCATAAATAAGGGGAGGGGATTGTAATATCCCTCGACCGAGCCCAAATGTAAATATAATCCAAGTGTATTTAAGTTAGTGAGTTGTTTAGACATCATTTTTTGTAATACACCTTTCATGGCATGGTGCGCGCATATACTGCGTAGTAAAGGGATGTAATGTGCACATTCTGAATACTGCACGTAGTAACTAAGGTGCGCACAACCTTAAAGACAGAGGATACAACGCGCAGTAACAAAGTGCGTGTGATATTAAGGTCATCGAACCTTTGTGTATATAATATGCATTATAGGCTGGTGAGCCAGTATTATAAGCTGGAATGCTTATGTCTTGGAATTAGACCAGTGCGTCTAGATGTCAAGGGCCAATGCGCCTACTTTGTACTTGAATCATGATTAATATAAAATGCATCACTGCGCGCAGACCAACCACGATAAAAGAGATGGGGGATTGAACTTCACCAGTTAGGCTAAGGGAGGGCCAAAAGTCAAGGAATATTATATTAATATTTCCTAAAACATAAACTATGGATAATTAGTTTATCCTAAGTTCTAAAGTTGGGGACAAGTGGACAAAAGTAACTTTTGATATGACAAGTGTCAAGTTGGGGACATGCATTCATATCGTGGGGAAACTTAGCCCAGAGGGGGATTCAGAGAGGGAGGTTATGAGCGGAAAACGAGGGAAACCACCAGGGGACCATTTTTAATAGAGAGTTCAGAGTGATTCTGAAAACACACTCAGTTATCCAGTCAATGACTCCATGACCATTTTCACTCATACATTATGTTATCCTTGAGATAGCCATTCCACTTTTTCGAAACCTATTTTCCTGTCCCTTTTGGTTGGTGTACCTGGTTAGCTTGGAGCGAGATTGAAGAAGCAGGTTGTTAGGCCCGTGAGCAGTTCTCTGGGCGAGAGAATTGTTGTGGATTGATTTCCGTTGGTGCTATACTGCAGCTACAACGCTCTGAGACTTCCAGTCCGGCCTGTTGTTGAAGCCCTAGAAGGGAAGTGGGGCAATCGAGGGACTGTTGAGTAAAGAAGGGGCACACTTCCTTGGGTGGGACAGGCATGTGGGGAATGAGAGATTGTAGGTTGTTAATTGAGTGAGCACCTGAGACAGAGTCTTTCCTGTTATCCATGAGCCTTAGCCTGGATAGGAATCCCTTACCCTGGGTGGAGTTCAGTCCCGGCTCAGGGGTGATTCACTGTTGAGAGTGATGAACAGTGTAGTCTATGGTTGGGAGATTCGTGGACGGTCTGTAAACAGTTGGTGACAATCTTTCTAAGATAAGTACCAATTGTATGATAAATGGATATGTTGTTTTGTTACTTACATACCCATGTTACGATTTTATCATATATGTGACTATGTTGTTTGTATGCTTATGGGTAATTTCCTGTAAATGAGGCATATCGGTAATTACTGATATTTTAATATAAAATTTGTATGTTACAGGAAGTAATGGTTTGTATATGTTTAGATGTAAAGCTTCCGTGAGCATGTTGTATGTATATGTTTTAGTTGCATGCAGTCTAAAGAGTAAATTTAGTTGGCATTGCTCAGTTGACCACTGGGTATGCTACTGTATGTTCCGCAGTAAGGGAACGAAAGACGTTCCCTAGAGTAGCATGTCTCGGCCTCATGGTTGGGAATGTTGGCGACTGGCGTCAGAGTATTAGTGGTTGCTCTGGATTGGCGTACCCCGACCTCAGGTTGGTCGAGGGGTTCGTTACAGCCAGCCTTCTTATTTCCGTGAAATGCTTGTGGGTAACATTGCCACCACTGGTCACCATGCCAGGGCAGTGTCCCCCAACTAGCATCTTGAAAGAAAAAGAAATAAGAATAAAAGATAAAAGGCATGAATGGGCTCAGAAACATTTGCATCCATGACAAGGTGAAACTCACCCTCTTCAGAGGCACCCACAAGTAAGCCATACATTTCCCTGCTATCACTGTACCCCTTGCCCAGACATCCCTTACCACCTCATCCACTCATATGGCCTAGATTTGACTTCTCCCGAAAACATCCCACATCCAATGAGCATCAGCCCAATAGGATGTCCTAGCGTCCCCTCCAAACTTGGCTTGCAGATTAGCATAATGTCTTTGAGGACTTGTTCAGGTAAAGGGGGTTGCATGCACATGTTTAATAACTTGATGATTATATGTGATTGACATTGCTATGATCCCTGTGACTTATGAGCCCATGGAGGGTGTATCTGTTGATGCTGCAGGGCCACACCCGATGGACAGGTACACATGGGGAGATGATTATTTCGGACCTCCATGGGGCTAAAATCCCACCAGATGATGTTGAGACCCTGGAAGGGGAAAAGACAAATCATAGGATTGCACCAGAGAGAGAGGAGGATGTTTCACCAAGGGCAGCCTAGCAGGCCTGGACCTAGGGGCTTTGTGCCCTTTCCACCATGATGTAGGCCTTGGAAGGCCCATGACGTCACCCAGGTCACCCATCGTTTTGGGATGTTTTGGAGGCAGTTGTGTGCCAAGTGGCACGTGTGGCAGGTTCTTGAGGCCAAAGAAGGCCTAACGTTTTTCTCCAGGAGACCAATGTTTCCCAAAAAGGGCCTAACGTCACCCTAAAAGGGCATGACGTCATGTTAGCAGCATGTTTTAGGGTTTAATTATGACTTTTAATGTAAAAATTGGATATTATTTGTAACTGGCCATGTCGGCCTTTTTGACCTAATTCTGGTCATTAGTATTGTATAAATAAAGGGAAATTACCTCTTATTTTTCATCATCTTTCACTCACACTTGTGAGGTCTGAAATTTGCGCCCTACTTAGGGTTTTATAACTAAAATTTCTTGTTGAAGGAGGCTAATCTTGGACTATTTTGGCAATTTTCTTGGTGGAAGTGTTCAACTAGGGTTTATCCTTGATGATTCTTGATGAATGTAAGTGAATTTTTTGTAATTCTTCTTCATTGAATGGTTATAGTTATGTTTATCTTGCATTTACATTGAGATTATGAAATTGCTTGCTTGAAACCCTAAGAAGTCTAGAACATTTTATTGTCCTAGCTTTAAGAGCTTTTACCTACTAGATTTTGCCAAGAAAGTCAATTTCCTTGAAGCTATTGCTAAGGGCCTTGCCATTGCAACACCCTAGCACTTATTGCTTCATCTTAATCGTCATTTGCTTCATCTTTGAGTTAAAGAGGGACGAAAATTTACTAAGGCCTAGGGTTACCTACACCTTAGTAGTTATTTTCCCCTAGGGTTTGGTGGTTGAAGCCTTGGCTTACCAACACTTCAACTATCAACATATCTTGTCTTTGGCTCTCCTATTATCATCATTTTCCTTCAGCATTTGTTGCCACTTTATTTGACTCCATTTTCCCTAAGAAAGCACTAGTCTAAGTCCTCCCTTGAGTAATTGATCAACATAACCTTCAAAACCTACTCTTTGAACAACCTACTAACACTTTCTAACCCTAGAATAGCTTGACCTACTAACAACATTGTTGTTGTTACTAAAGTAAGCTACAACTATTAGATGTAGCATTAAAATCTCATAAAAGAAATTATAAAGGCTGAATTATACTTTGTCTTATGTGCTTCTATCAAATGTCAATGTTATGACTTCAATGGTTAATGGTTTTCAGACAATTTGAAGTTATTTTTAAGACATTTTATGTGAAGTATTGCTCTATAAACATTGATGTTATAAGATTTTTGTTTACTTCATTATATTCAGCAAATTGATTTTATTAATAAATTCCACGGTTTTATGAAGTGCTAACCAGCAAGTGTACTTGCAAATGTATAGTTTTCTTGTTGCTTTGTTCCAGGCAGGTACACTTCTGACATATTATTTCTTCATTGGTTATTAAACCGGACTTTCTGGTCGGTGGTGACTTGTGAGAGGGGGTCTTTACCTAGCTACTTTGACTCTTCCTTCTCAAACCCCGAGGTCACCAGGGACGTCTTCCCTGGGCCTACCACCCTAAATAGAAAGAGACATCCTATTGAGGTGACAGTGATAGGATAGTCTCTCGTTACGCCAATTTTCTTTCCATTTACCTTCTCTTCTATCAAAGTACAAATTGTGCAATAACATTTTGGTGTCGTTGTCAAGGAACACTGAGTCAATTCTCCTCAAAGACGACACTTTTTGGTAAGCCTTTCCTCAAGAATCTTTATCTTACAAGCTTACTTGGCGACTCCACTGAGGGTGATCCTCTCATCCCTTTGATAATTTCAAGAAAATTATCTGGCGACTCCACTAATGACAAAGCCAACCATGACTTCTCAATGGGACTCGGGAAACTTCAAGCCTTTAAACATTATTAAAATCCCAGGGTACCCTCGACAAATGCCCCCGAAGTACGAAAAATGGCTCCCTAGATTCACTAGTAGTGATGGGGAAAGAGTCGACTATCACATGGTTGATTTTTGGGCCTTCTTTCAACTCCATCCTATCAGTGATGATGCTGAAGATTTGGCAATGAAACTTTTCTCTGCCACTCTTCATGGAAATGCTAGGAGATGGTATGATAATCTCCCTGTTGCTAGCATCACATCTATGGACCAATTAGAAGAAATATTTCTCAAAAAATGGGGTATGAAATTCGAAGATATCCAAACGTTACTAAAAAGACTCAAATATGTAAAACAAACTGAAAATGAGACTGTCAGGGATTTCCAGGTTAGGTTTGAGGGATTGCTATATCATATTCCTAGGAGACATCATCCTCGAGACAAGTACCTCGTGTATCTCTATACCAATGCACTTTTAGTGCATTTAGGGTTTCTCCTAAATAAAAAGGGGCCAAAAACAACCTATGATGCTTATTACATGGCCAGGCAAATCGAGGAGAATATCTCTTTGTCCAAGGGAAAACACATCTTCTCTCTAGGAACCAAAGTTGATGACCCCAAAGGTACTCTAGGCACTCTTAGTTTGGAAAGATTAGTTACCCTTGAAACCCTTACTGCTAATTTCCAAGAAGAAGGGGAACAAATCATCGACCAACAAAATGATAAGGGAAAAGATCTTGATGAGGTTTTCCAATCCCACAGGGAAGAGAAAAGGATTGTTGAAGACACAGTTGAGAAGTTGGAACCTGAACAACATGATGAAGTATTGATATGCTCTCCTCCCTCTGATGAAGCCATCCACGAACCTTTTCCCCCTACACAAGAAGAGGAGAATGAGGTTAGTCACTTTCCTTTTCAGGATCTTGACAATGCCTTGTGTTATGATTTAGAGAAGGAAGAAGAAATGGAATCCTCGGGCAAGGTAGATCTTCCTTGTTGTACATTTGAAGATTTAGGAAAAAATCATGAGGATGAAACAATGATGCATGTTGAAGACACCCAAGTCCTCGAAGCTCCTACACAAAAATAAATAAACACGATGAGTTACTTTCCTTTCCAAAATTTTGATGACTCTTTGCTTTATGATTTGGAAAGTGAAGAGGAGCTAGATGAGCCTTTAAATGTTTTAAATCCTTCATGTTATGATACAAATAGTGACATGGTTGATAATATTGACGAGTTCATACATGTTGGGAGACATAAATGGGATGGTGTTGGGAGCATTAAAAGCTCATAAAATCAATTGTAAACGCTGAATTATATTGTGTCTTATGTGCTTCTGTCAAATGTCAATGTTATGACTTCAATGGTTAATGGATTCCTGTCATTTTGAAGCTATTTTCAAGACATTTTATGTGAAGTATTGCTATATAAACATTGTTGTTATAAGATTTATGTTTACTTCATTATATTCAACAAATTGTTTTTATTAAGAAAGTCCACGGTTTTATGAAGTGTTAACTAGCAAGTGTACTTGCAAATGTATAGTTTTCTTGTTTCTTTGTTCCGGGAAGGTACACTTATGACATATTATTTCTTCATTGGTTATTAAAACAGACTTTCTGGTCGATGGTGACTTGTGAGAGGGGGTCTTTACCTAGCTACTTTGACTTTGCCTTCTCAAACCCCTAGGTCACCAGGGACGTCTCCCCTGGGCCTACCACCCTAAATAGAAAGAGACATCCTATTGAGGTGGCAGTGATAGGATAGTCTCCCGCTACACCAATTTGCTTTCCATTTACCTTCTCTTCTATCAAAGTACAAATTGCACGATAACACTATTGAAACAATTTCAACGGGATTTGGGTCTTATTATTCACCATATGCACTTTTATCCCTTCATATTTTGACTCCATAAAGAACTGACCAATTGTCCATCATGCTTAGAAGGTGGCGAGATGTGGAGTGGAAAGAACCCTAGCAGTGAAAAGAAATAGATCGATAAATATCCAGAAATATCGAGAATCCTATAATACAAAATGAACGATACGAGACAACCCATAGGTACAAGAATTTAGATAGAATAGCCTCATTCACATGCTAAAGGATCAGTAAATAAGGTAAAGGTAATGTGCGGTATATACTGAAATGATTACTTTTTTGTCTCGTTGTCTATATTTGTCTCCTTCCCTTGTGGAAAAGTAGTTGGGTATGAAGTGGTTGGATAAATGGATGAGTTATAGGTGGAGTGTGGAGGTACTTAAGGTGTTACCTTTTGTTCCAATATGTTGGGGCGAAAGGAATTCAAGCTATTAAGCTAATCATTGAAAAAAAACTATCAAATTATCTCGATTTGCATGTATTACAGGAATCCAAGCATATAGTTTTAAGCATTTTTAGTTTTTTTTTATCAATTTTCTATCATAAAACAACAAGATTAGATTCTTGATTTTTCATATTTTGTGTAGAAAGATAGAGAAACCTTACTTTCCATTGGGCAGAGAGATGTTCCTAGGCTACTTCAGACTTTATCTTAGAACTTTACTTATAGGTTTAGTGGCTCACACATATTCTTTTAACAATAGATATTTAAAGAATTCTCTATATACTTTTCATTTTATGTAGAAAAGAATACTAGGTCTAAGCACATTTTTACTTCTCTTTTATCATACTACAAGAATTTGGTTTTATTTATTTAATTAATTTGTTTTTAAATAAATAAAAATAGGTCATTTAACCTTAATTAATTTCATCTTTTGCATGTTGGTGGAACAGGTGGATAAGGGGTTGAACAGAAGTTGTTGGAACGGGTTGACAAGGTGGAACATGTTGACAAGGGGGTTGGATAGAGTGAAGGATATATTTCATGTCTACTCATTCTTTTATCTTCTAGGTTTTCTTAAGGGTTTTGGGTTAATTAATTTATTTATTTTCTTTTTATTAGGGTTTTGTTTCTAGGTTATTTCCAGTTTTGGATTGCTCCAGTTCTTGGTTGGTTCTATTTCTGGGATGTTTTCAATTTAAAATATATGAGAACTGAAGGATATTTTACTGCTCTGTAGTAGGGAACTCAATTATGTTTTAATTTATAGGTCTCTTGTCATTGTAAACCCTTTTTTTGTAAATAAAAGATGAATTACCCTTTCAAGGAAATGAACTTGTGGGTTTTTATCCAGCTAAAGAAACTCCTCCTTGTTTTCTGGTTTATTAAATTGTATGGCATTATTTTTTTGAGAATTTACATTTCAATTTTAGATAGGGCCCATAAGGCTCCAATATTTCAACTACAACTCTGACACCAAATGTAAAGCCCTACCCAGGGCTTCATAGTTAAACTTTGAAGTTGTATATGGTTGACAATCTAATTTCATGAAGTCTGAAATTCAAGTTATATCTCTTTGTTTTAACAAGACAATAAAACCATATTCATTTACATGACAGTAATTTCTTTAATACATAGTGAAATTTAATTCAAGAAAAAAATAATTTATAATTTACCTCTTG
>ML821616.1:0-14913 GCA_009831015.1 Picea engelmannii
AGGCCTAAAATTTCATCTTTTTTCCATCTTGAAAGGTTAATAACTTCCTGTGCATGTGTCCCTGCATGAGCAAGACATGTAATCCCTTGTTCTTTTAACATCAATAAAAGATTCTCAGATATTTATAGAAAGTGTGGGATCCAACCATAGGATCAGCCCCTATTCTGATATCTCTCCCACTCCCAGGCTTCCAAACCAACCAATTAGAAATTATGTTTACCGAAGAGGTAAGTGCTCTCCAGAAATTTGAAATTCCATTCCAGTTTTTCCTCCCCTCCCTGAACCATTTCTCAACAATTTTTCTTTTAAGATATTTTTTCATAATTACCTCGTGCCAACGGTCAGGTAACATAAGGCATCTCCATAGGCTTTTCTCTGTCAATGCTTGTCCAAAAATAAAAATATTTTTGATTCCCCAACCACCAACCTTTTTAGGTTTTGCGATCTTTTTCCAGTTTGAAAGATGTATGCCTTCCTTTTATTTTCTACCAGACCACAAAAAGTTGAACGCCCTCCTTTTAATATTGTTTATTACGCATTTGGGAATCTTTGCCAAGTATAGCCAATACACCGAAATGCCTTCAAGTACTAATTTTACAAGAATGACCCTACCACCCAGGGTAAGCCACCTGTGATTCCAACTCAGGATTCTCTTTTCAAATTTTTTCTCTAGCCACAACCAGTCCACTCTTGTATAACAATTTGGTTTAATGTAGAAACCCATATACTTAAAACCTGTATCTACTGGTTTAACTTCAAAGGGGAACATTTCCTTCAACAATTTAATCTCTACCTCATCCCAACTTTCTTCTAAGAAACTAGATTTTTGAGGACTGAATTCCATCCCTGTAGCCTTACAAAATAAATCCAATACCTCCTTGAATACTTTCCATTCAGAAATGCAACCGAAACCAAACAATATTACATCATCAACAAACATTAAATGTGTAATATTTAACCCTCTCGCCACAGGAACACCCTCAAGTTTCTTTTCCCGGACCCTCTCCTATATAATTCTACTCGGTCCTTCAACAACGAGGAGGAAAAGTAATGGGGATAAGGGACAGCCTTTCCTTAGTCCCCTTGAAGATTTAAAAAAACTGGTAGGATTCCCATTGATCAGTACAACAAAGTTTTTTGATGTCACACAGCCTATGATCCAATCAGTTGCTTATAAACTTACTCCAACATGTAAAAGGACAAGTCTAAGGAAACCCCAATCCACCCTATCATAAGCTTTAACTAAATCCAGTTTTAGAACCAACGCTTTTAGATTCTTTACTTTTATGCTATGTAGAACTTCCTATACTACTCCAATTGCATCAGTAATTTGTCTACCATCTAAAAACCCAAATTGTTCTTTTGAAATACCAGTGGATTGGGAAGTTTTTAATCTGTTAGCAATTATTTTTGAAATGATCTTATATACCAGATTACACAAAGCTATTGTCCTAAATACTCCAAAAGAATCAGGTTTGTCACTTTTAGGGATTAGAACAATAAATGTAGCATTCAAAACTCCCAACACTTTCCCTGCCCTCCTCGACTCTTCCACAACCTCCAGTGATTCATTTCCAACCAGATCATAAAAAGCCAAAAAAAACTCCATTGTCCAGCCATCCGGCCCAGGACTTTTTGATCATTTAAAAAATTTTAAAGTTTTTAAAATTTCAGCTAAGGAGACTGGATCAACTAATTTATTTCCTTCTTCCTCAGAGAACATCCTCGGGTAGTTTCTTAAAACAACAAGTTGATCTGTAATTGTCAGGTTTCCCTGTGCTTTAAACATATTCTAGAAGTAGTCAACAACTTCCTTTTGGAGCTCAGATCTGTTTGTGATAGTAGTACCATCTCCCTTTGTGATATCCCATATGGTATTAATTTGTTTCCTTGATTTTGCATAAACATGAAAAAATTTAGTATTTCTATCACCTGCAGCCAGCCAATTTATCCTACTTTTTTGTCTCCAAGTTTCCTCCTCTTGTTTTAAAAGTGACATTTTCCTCTGCTCCTTATCCAAAACTGATACCCTAACCTTTTCCTCCACAAACCCCCCAGGATAGTCTGAATATAATTTTTCGAATTCTGATTCCAACTGTAACAATTCTTTCTTGTTTTCAACTTTTCTCTTTTTTTCCCATACAATCACCATGCTCTTCGGTCTTTTTAATTTTTTTACCAATGATTCCATAGGTGACAGGATCTCTGCTCCCAACAAATTCACCCATCTAATTCTTACCATATTAACAAAATCTTGATCCTCCATCCAAATTGCATTAAATTTAAATGGATAGCGGGTAGCATCATTCCCAAAATCCAGTTGTAACATTATTGGCATGTGATCCGAGATCTTGTCATTACACGTCCAGGATCGATATCTAATTCTTGAACAGACAAACTTCTCAGATATCAAAAATCGATCCATCCTTTTTGTGATGTAATCTTGACCTTTCCTGCTATTCCTCCATGTCGGAAGTATTTTTACTGGCTCAACATCCATTAAGCCACAAGTTTGTACCAAATGACTAAAAAAGAGTTGTAAGGGATCCACCCTCGTTGCAACACCCCAAAATTCCCTACTAGAAATGGTAAAATTAAGGTCTCCCCCCAATATCAAATTTTCTTCATAAAAAATCCCACTTCTTTTTAATTCTTCCCAATACACCACTCTGTCAACATACGAACCATAGCAGTTAATCATCTTCACATTTACATTAGAGTCTTTCACGACACCCTCCAGCAGATTCCCTGCAGGCATCAGGTATGCTTCAAAAGTTGTCTTGCGGGGATTCTAAGCTGAAAGTAGACCCCACGATAGACCAATAGAATCTACTCCGCAAAAATTCCAATTAGGAAGAAGTTTGGCAAATACTTCCCTTGCTTTTGTTGCACCTACCATGGTTTTCTGAATGATTAATACATCTGGGTTATTTTTCTCTAAGAAACTAGTGAGGGTTAAAACCTTCAGGGAGCCCCCCACTCCCCTCACATTCAGAAAAGCTACGATCATATTTTCACTCTCGCCAGAGCTTTCTAAGCTCTAAGCACCCTTGGACCAGTAGCAACCTCTAGATTAGGCATAATCGGTAGTTCCTTCACTTTTCCCAATTTCCTAGCACTCCTAATTTTAATGGGAGAGAAATTTGTTTCCATTCCACCTAAAACTGCCCCTTTTATCAAAGCATCCCCACACCCCCAGTCGCAAGGCCCCTGTCCCCTACCCCCCTCCGCCTTCCCCAATGTTTTTCCAGGGTTGAGCAATAACTCCCCACCAGCAAAGATTGGTAACTAAGTTCGAGATAATACCTCCCTGTATGAAGGTATACAATTAAAAAGGGATTCCTCCAATTCTGACTGTCCAACCAGATCCAATCCATTAGGCACATGTGAACTCTCAGTTGTCTTCGGATCCAAACTAACAGTCTGTCCTAAAGTGACCAGATCTGAAAATCTCACTCCCTTCCCTTCCAATACCAACCTAACTTTACCACAAGCGTTTCCCATGGCCTCATCAAGATTAGAACCCTCAATCGGACTTGGGATCCCATCACATACCAGCGTCGGATTGTCCACTTCTGACCCTATAATCTCCCCAAGCGATCCCCCTACTCCCGAGTGCATAAGCATATTCATAAATTTTCCACCCGAGGTAGCTGACTTGTCTTTGAAAATAGGCTTAGTTGTAAGGGATCTCAGATAGCTCCCTATTCCTTTATACGCCACTGAAACTGTAGGCAAACCCACCTCTCCTAATCCCGCAACCACCACTAAGCATTTTTCCGTCACATCCTCAGCATTACAACTAGCACCAACCGAGATCTCCTTCAAATTACCAGCAGTTGGGAGTTGATCGCATTCCAGCGACGAAAAATCCACATCGAAAAAAAGTCTACCAGAAATCCCGAGTGATCCCTCATCTCCAGAAAGATCAAAGTGACTCGGTTCAAATCACATAAGGAGTTTGACTTAATATTAGCATACTCGATTAATAAGTGCATCAGGATCCTCCCTTTCCCTAACTCTGACACTAGTTCAGAAAACAAAGTCGCCTCTCCCTTGCCCACATCCACCATCGAACTTTTATCCCTCTCCGCCTCAGCATTATAGCCTGCAACAACCAAATTCTCCCTCAGAGTAATACCCTCAAGACAAACCTCTCTACTGTGTGAAGCCTTCACTCCCATCCCACCCAACAAATAAATCTCCCCCCCTGGGCAACTAACACTAACCCCTCCTCCTCATGCAGTATCAAATTTTTCGTGGCAGTAGAATGAAAAGGAAGGCATGGAGGAGACTTACCATCGTTTCCATCGCTTTCCACAGCTTGATGTTCAATCCATTCGCTCTGAGCTTCTGCCTCAAAAAGAAAGTCCCTGACTGTCCTCCTCGAAGACCTAGTCATAGATGATTTTTTATAAACCCCTGCATCCGCGCATTGGTAGCACAAATGACCCATTGCTTTGCATCCTGAGCATCTGAATGGCACACCGGCATAGTCCAACCTCTGACAGATCTTTTGTCCCTGCCAAATGATATCTATCTCCTCGAGCAGACCTTTGAATGTGTCCATTTCAACCAACAACTTTCCCATTCATCGATCAATGCCCCCCATCTATTTTAGATACACATGTATAAACTTATCAATAGCATTCTCGATAAGTTTAAATACTTCTACACTCCACAAAGCAAGATGGAACCCTAGTAAGAGAACCCACCGGTGACAAAGTCTGAAGATTTCTTTTTCTGGATTAAATGCCAGGTGCCATTGTTTCATCATTAGACTTCCTCTGTTTACTACCCAAAACCTTTGGAGCACCATCTCTACATCTTCCAAGGTCCTAAATATGAAACAAAACCATCCCTTCAGCAAGATATAGGTCTCTAGCACATATCCTAACATCGTCCCCCAATTAATTTCAACCCAATCGAGGATATCCTTTGCCCACAGGGCCTAATAACTGAATTTACCCTCCAATCTGTGACTGGTAAAGATGCTCAATGCATCCATATCGATATCCCTTCCTAGAGTCACCGCCAGATTGAGTTTTTCGGATTCCACACCTTAGCGCCTGTATCTGGTTTAAAATTCTCACAACTATGTAATCCACCAGGACGACTCACACCTATGTTCACCCCTACTTTTGACTTCTCTGCACTTCCACTTCCCCCTTCCTTCTGTAATAAACTTCCACCACCCCCCTGTACTTTCTGTGAAGTAACAACACTACCACTGCTTTTCTGAACATAGTCATTCAACACCCCCTCAGGAGTAAATGAATGTTGAAGCTTCCCCGAACTAACCCTATTTTCGATGCATTTTCTGAGAAATACAAAGCCGAGTCCTCTGTATGCATTATCATAAGCAGTCTACACCCCACCAGCTAATTGAAACACCTCTACACCTGACTAAACCGAGTCTTCACTTATCCTCATCACCTGTCGAGTATACCCTCCACCTCCTCTATCTTGAATCTCACCTTGGTCTCTCATCTCCCCTACTAACAAACCAAGGTTTTTGAACTTTTCCCCATCCAAATAACACACAGGGCTCAATCCCTCTGCAGATCACGTAGCCAGGAAAGGGTCAATCACCTTCTCGGCCTTGGACTTCCCCCAAAAAAATGTTTCCTTAGAAAACAAGGCATTTAATGCTTCAATGGCTACTCCTTGCTGGCTCGACTAAGTTATCGTCAAGTGTCTCCAATGTTGTACTTCCACTCCACTCTGCACCCACTACCCCTAAGTTCTCATCAGTCTGCCTTAAAGACTATGTATACCTTGATAAATCTTCCCTGTACTCCGCATCTTATTTGTGCAGTCCTTTATGGCTCCACCACTGCTCCTCTGAAGAATCCAACAATTGATCACCCACGTCAGTCTCCATCTCATCCAATAATTAAAACACACGCACCAAAGCCTAACCTAACCCTTATTCTCCACTCTTCTCATCCTCGGAGGCCCTTGACTACTCCAAGGCTCAGATCCCCAGAGTCCCGGTCCAGATATCCAACTGTCAACCCCTGTAGGGGTCGAGTAACCTACCCCATCCCAAACCCTAATCGTAACAGTCTAGGAACCTCATATACACGATGAAATAAAGTTATTCATCATCATTAACGATGAATAACTTTATTCCTTCGTGTAGATATACTTATCCACCAAATCCGCACTCTACGACAACAATATTTTTCCAAACAAGAAGTCATCCCATAAATGTTTTCATCTTTATACTTTTGAAGGCATCCCATAAATGTATACAAATTTAATATAAATATATTCCACATACGGTGAAACATGCAATGA
Organism: Picea engelmannii; assembly: GCA_009831015.1. NCBI lineage: Eukaryota > Viridiplantae > Streptophyta > Pinopsida > Pinales > Pinaceae > Picea > Picea engelmannii. The sequence continues at coordinate 6,304 of ML821616.1, forward strand.
ATTGTATTTTTTATTACATTTTTTTAATTTATTTTAAATACGGGAAGAGTGAATGTTGTCCTAGATATCTAAAAATTATTTCCCTTGGTACATGCTCCATTTTTACTCATAAAAATTATTTTCTCTCATGTGAACAAAACAATTTAAACATTTTTTTATTTTGTTGATATTCTAGAATTCCGAATATTTAATTTGGGACATAGAAAGGTAGATTTAGGTTTCTCTAAAAATCACATCGAAAGATCAAAACAATAAACAATGGAATTTTGGGGTCTCGAATGTGGATGATCTAGAGCCTCAAGATCGATCTTGATTATATTCTGCATTGATAAATTTCCAGTAGTGGCTATTTTTCATCAAAGGGAGTTTATAGAAAAAAGTTATGCTCTTGGAAAGAGAGAGGAATCTTGTAAAGGTTTCCATATGCCACTTTATTCAAGAGTGAGAGAAGTCTTGTAGGGATTTCTATATATTCGTTTTTTGAAAAATTATAAGAATGAGAGGGATTTTGTAGGGATTTCTAAGCCTTTCGACAACAGTAAAGACAATAGTAAATGTTTCATTGTCAGTTAAAGGACTACATATGGATCAAATTGTCTAAGTTAACATTCTTATTCTGAAGTATCGAAGGCGAAGGAATAGAAGGATGTAGCTAGTTGGAGCATGTAGCTCGGAAGCAGGAAGAGCATCAAAGTTATGCAAATATTCCTAGAGTCGGTAAAGAAATAGTCTCCTTATAGAGATAAAATATAATTTCACTTGTAAAGATGTATGTTATAAGCATCTCCAGGATTTTATGTCATGTTCATGTAGATTTATACCTTGATCATAAGCAAGTCAAACAATACATATGCTTGTGGAAGACATGTTTAGAGTTGATTTTAGGTCAAGAGAGAGGAAATGGATGGAGAATTCATTCAAAGACTCCTACAAATACATTAGCAGTACAGGAACAATGAGTCCAAATGGGCAATACATAGATCAACATTCGACTTGCTTTCATGATTTCTGAGATAGACTGTCTTCAACAAAGAAGGAGATGGGAGTGGATGTTCAGTATAGGATTCAGATTTGGATAATGTAGAGAATCAATGAGCAGGATTTTGTTATGAAGTAATCAATGAGCCAGAATGAGAACTAGATGTAACTAGCGTTGGTAGCCAAGAGCCAGAGTTAGAGCCATATTCCATAGAAATAGACAAAAATACATTGAACAAGATGAAGAAGCAATCCAAAATGATCACGTCCAAGATTAGTCCTAGAATATTCAACAAAGTGGAAGAGTGAAAGAAGCTTTATCATCACTAAGTTACTGAATAAGAACATTTCAGTAAGGTGGAAGAGAGAAGAAGAGTTATCATCACTAAGTTGTTGAAATATTCATACTTTTGGAGGAACATAAGTTCTTTAGTGGAAAGGCATGATCCAGTAGGATCTAGAATGCTCACAGAGGTCTAGGAGGAACTAGAAATACTAAAAAAAATTATCATCTCAAATTCTCTTGAAAAGGATTTCATTGCAGAGAGCCCGACGATAGCTTTCCAACAGTGAAAAAATTGCCTCAAATGGAATTCATATACAAAAGATATAGTCAAACAATTTTTTGGCCAACATGTTCAAAAGTCAAAGTCAAAGGTGACACGTGGCACCATTGGAAGGGTGACATGTGGCACGACCATACAAATATTACGATGATGATGTGGCAACACCATAGAGCATCGCATGGCACATCATACAACTGATTGGGCAGGTGACAAGGAAATCGTATAACACAAGTGGACAAATCAAGTCTCGACACGTGGCATGGTTTGCATAGGTGGAAAATCGAGACGTTGCCACATGGAAGTCTCCCATTGGCCTCTTATGGTTATGGTTTATCAAAATTGTATGGGTCATTCGAAGTCGAATGCCTGACCTCATGCCTATAATTTCCATGACTTACAAATAGACCACAATGTATGACTTAATAGTCATATGGTAGAAATCATATTTGAATTTGGGTCAAGTTTCAATCGGTGGAAACAAGGCTAAGGGCCTAGCCCCCGACCTTATGGTAATGTAATGTAATCATACCCTAATGGCTAACCAACTATGTAACAAACCATATCCAATGTATTAAATATGGTTATCAAAAAACGTAAGTTGGGGAGAAGTCTGCAAGTTCGAACCCGTGACCTCCTTCTCCATGTATAACCACCTTAACCAATGCGCCAAAGGTGCCACCTATTCTGGGATACCAACAGACTTATAAAGGTGCCACCTATTCTGGGATACCAACAGACTTATAATTAATTTGATGTTGTGGGTTGGCATGATATTCAAGCCACAAGTGGGTATGTGTCTTATTTAATATGGAAACAGATCCCAAGGTGATAGAGTACGATAAGGTACAAGACAGAGTGTATTGAAGCGCATGTTAGAGAAGCTTAGGTTTTGGCATTATCTAGATTTGCATGCCATGGAGTACCATTTCCAAACATAGGCATGTTTATACTCATTTTTCACGTTTTCTCGAGAGGAGCACGTTGGCGATGTTGTTTTTGTGCTAATATGTTTTCTATGAAAGTATTAGTCCATATTTCCATTTATGACCACCATAGTGCATCATTTGGCATGTAAAGAGGGAGAAATTGAGCCAGTTCCGAATATGGTCAATATTATACTCATTTTTCTCATAATTTCGAGAGGAATTCAATGGTGAACTCTATTTATGAGTTTAAGTAGAGGAATTAAAGAGTGACTTCAAATTGTCTTTGTAAGTCCATTTTGTATTGTAATTTTTGACATTTGAGATTATGATAAGCGGTCTCACTATTTGAAAGGGGACTCAGAGATGTAACCTAGGAAACGTGAACTTCATCATCAAATCTTGTATTTTGATTTCTTTTATTTTCTGTTGTGTTATCTCATTATTATTCAAGTTATTCATCATTTTCTAAGGTTTTGGATAATAATCACATTGACATTTGATTTGAAAATCACCTCAATACGATAAAGAAATATTTATGAATCAGGTTAGATGCTAATATGTGTTTTTAAAGATTTATTTGGTATCTAAGGATTTTTGGATCATTGAGGACACCTTCAAACTCTCTAAGGAATGGGGCATTCTTAGCATGCCAAACCAGATGAAATGGATTTCCCCATGACCTTCAAAGGGTTGAGCCTCATTCCCCTCACAACTTGCAAGTTGCCTTGTTTAAGGTCCAACTATGTAAATATTCCTTGAGGAGAATCAAGCTCAAATGTATTGGGTTTAGGTTCAACCCCCCTCTCCTATTGCATCCTACACTTGCAAAGGAACTAGATAAAGAAAAGGAGAAGGAGGAATGGAAGAATGTAGAAAAAGATGCAATTTATCATGGAAAGGGTTCCATTTCCAAATTTGTGGCATATAACCTTAGGCAAGTATGTAAAGAGTGGTAGGAATGAGGCAAATCAAGAAGGGGTAGACAAATCTATAGGAAATTTTTTTGGATTGCATGAGGATGTGCAATATCTTCAGGTAGGGGTGATGATGGGCCTCCTAATTAATGTATGTTGAGTCTCATTATGGGGATGATTTGATCTTCCTTGTACACTAAAAGACTTGTTTTGAATATGACCAATAGAAATATCTTGGGATTAATGCGTTTGGTTATTATGAGATGATTGAATGATTGATTTGCGTGATATACCTTAGTCTAGCTGTGATTTTTATAAATTTATGTATTTATAAATGTGTACTAACCCATTGCTCAAGCCGATCAAATTCCAAGGGATGTCTTCACCAACCTACACCTGAGATCAAAGGGGGATTATGTCCCCTCTTCAATCTCCAAAGCATGCCAAGTCTCCAATGGCTTAATATGACCAATCAAGCACTATCTCAATTTGAATCTCTAATTGAGGAAGATCAGTTTAGGAGGGGATTTGATCCTTGAAACAAGGATCACTGATTACATGGATCCTCAAGACAAGATCCCTTCAATTAAGGATTGATTGAAGAGATAATTGATTAGTTATTTTTGTATAGCTAGTAGTTAGGGGTTAGCCTTATTTTATTATTGTTATTCTTAGTATTGAAAAGTCTATTTTTAGCTAGTACATTTGAACTTGTCAAGGAAAAAATGTTGTTATGAATTATTCTCTTAATGTAGAAAATGTGTTTTCGGATTTCTTGCTCTTAGTGTTTTCTCTAGGTTCCCTATATAAGCCTTGAGTAGGGCCCACTCAAGGTTGTATAAGGGACCTTTTTGTGCTATTATATTTCAATTTTGTAGTTTTCTTTAGTTAATCTTATCAATATTTGTTGTTATGTACCATTTCTTGCAAGTATTCTTAGTTTCTTGCAATAGTTTTACAATATGTCATTTCAAGTAGGGTTAGATGCTTTATGTCATTCGTTAGAAGATTTTTTAAACTTCATTTTGCAATTATTTCATTTCAGCTTTATTGTAGGGTCTTCTCTCAATGAACCTCTGATATAATACGTCCATTCATGGGATATTAAAGAATACCCCTAATTTCAATGGATATTGATAAATACCCCCCCAAAATCCTTTCATGTAACCTCCCTCCCACTACATATTTCTAGCAAAAAAAACCCTATTTTTACTAGATACCCCTTTTTATACCCCCCAACACCTATAAACCCCTTGATACCTTACATACCCTTCCCCCATCCCCAAATACCTATAATATATTGCCATTGTTTTTCACAATTTAAAAACCCCATTTATGAATGAATGTGATAAGATATTGGTCAATAAGGTGAAGCCCCCATGTTTTTTACATCGTGTCAATTCAAGTAGAGCTAGTTAATTTATGTCATTTCATTAGTAGGGTATTTTAACTTTAGTTTGCATCCATTTCAATTTTGTCTTTTCTAGCAACACAATCAATTTATAGCATGTGATTTCTATCTTTCACTTGATTTATGATATTTACATTTTATCCTTCTCTCCCATGCTCAGTATCACATCTCATCCTATGACTATGAGGTGATCCTTCCTTGACACCATTGGCTAATTGGGTACCCTTATGACCGTTGTCATATTCCTCTCTAACAAAGTGGCAAACACTCTCCACACCCCCTACTCTTGGTGCCCTTGACTTGAGGTAGACATAGTGCATAGCCATCAGTAGTGGGGAGGTAAGGAAATAGAGGTAAAGAGGTTGTGATTAGGCATACCTTCTTGTTTTTAGAATAGTTCCATCATTCCTAAAATTAGCATGTTTCCTTTCTAGTAGATGGTTGTCTTGGTGTACTTTAGACATATGTGCAAAGCACCTCATCAAAGTAGCATGTTCATATGTTGACAATTTAAAGTTAAGATAAGGATTTCAACATTCTTGTTTCAATTCTTTGGCCCACCACACCCCCTATTCAAAACAACGACATTTCCAATCCAACATTGTTATTTAACCTAGGGTTCCAAATGCATTGACAGATGGAAGCAAGAACTACTAGGCACTTACCTTCTCAGTAACAAATCACATATCTTCCAAGTTGTTTCCTCCCCCTCACCATTTTCTAAATGACTAATTATAATGTTAAAAATTCACAACATTTTTCCTAAATAATTTGATGTGTTTAAGATATTCTCATCCTTTATAATTTATTAAAAGATACCTGACTAAAGGAAAGTGAAATCCCCTCTAGAGTCCCAACCATTCCTCTCCACAAGAAGAAAATTTTGATTAAAATGCATAGAGTAGAGGACCAATGGTCATTCCCAACTAGAAGTATATGTTTGAATTTTAATTTAGTCATAAAAATGTTTAATTATATACCTAAATAAAATGTAAATACTTACAATGTTATTGATGATGATTAACGTCCATTAAGACCGAAATCAGTCTATTGGACCTTAATAAAGTTAATATATTACTTGGGTTTCTTTAGAATATTATTTTTGTGCTGAAAAAGCATTAAGAGAAGTATTCCACACGATATTTTTGATGACTTAACAGGTTAGGAAGTTGGTATTGCATTAAATATTTTGAAATTGTGATATAATTTGGGTATGCGCAAGGAACTCCAAGAGAAAGAGCTTTTCATCTTCAACCATCTTAGTGTCACAAATATAACAGATTATTTCATCCCATGGTGTTTTGGGAATTGTCCAATGCCTAGTTTCACTATGCAACTCATGAGAGTTTGTTCTTATTTTAGAAATGTTGATTTTCTTCTTTATACTAGTCAAAGCAAAGAGATACTTTTGATCTTCTGGGTTAGGGTTGACTACCTCCTTATAGTATATTGATTTTATTTTTTCCTTTAATTCATTATTACACCACATAGTCTCCTTAATAATTTCTTCCTTTATTCTCTAGTGATTTATCCAAGACTTGGCATCTTTATGACATCCCCACTTGATATGTTAGTGGTTTTGGCTAGAGTTTGGAACAATTTTTGTGAGCTTCTTGTTGTCCATGTTGTTTATCTTGTTCTTGTACATTAAGTACCTAATCATAGTCATTCTCTCAATGGGGTCTTGTATATTAAGTACCTAATCATAGCCATGCTATCAATGGGGTAAAAGGATCCCTTCTATGAGGAAGACAGGATAGGGTGTATTGTCTTTAATTTTGAGATTGTAAGTTATAAAATTCTTTTAGATCTGCTCTATGTTTCTCTAGGATTCTCTAGATATATTACAACTCCATTCTAACTTGTCAATGTATATGCCAAAAATAGTAGAAGATAGGGGTCAACTTTGTTGAATTCCTATATTACAGTTTGTTTGTTTTAATATAAGATTGCAACTATTTTTATTCCTATATATCTTGGTTATTATTATTATTATATTATAAGTATGATTTGTTTTTAGTAATAGTTATTTATTATTGTTATTATTCATTTTAAATCATTTAATTTAATTTAAATATTTTGGGAACTTCTAACGTTTTGCAACGAGTGGAAGGACATTAAGATAACTCATAAGGTACGTTGGGAAGTTGTGGTAGATGGATAACGTTTTGCAAGGACTGAGTGGAGGAAGTGCAGGGACGTTAAGAACATTGCCTCCCATAAGTTGGTATGTTGTTTCAATGTCATGTCTTGCAATGATTTTCTTTTCCTTCTCTTCTTATTGTCGTGCTTTGATGAGGTTTGATGAGGTGCTTTGCACATATGTCTAAAATAAGACATATGGTGTTTATGAAGGCTGGAGCAGTCACGTGAATGAAGTGGCCCTACAAAGTTGCAAACCTACTCCTGCAAATCAAAAGAATGAGATCAGTCATGCGATTAAAATGAGACTTGTCAATACACCATAAACACCATATGTAGGTTTGATGTGTCTTGCACCTCTTATTTTAATTGCATGATTGATCTCATTCTTTTGATTTGCAGGAGTAGGTTTGCAACTTTGTAGGGCCACTTCATTCACGTGACTACTCCAGCCTTGAGATACATGTGGGGGGATTCGTTGATCCTTATCCACGACCATGACCTTGATTCTTTCCAGGCTTATCCTTATTGGGAAAAGAAATACATTGGCTTGCATTTGTCTCGAGGTCTGGAGCCCCTAAGGATGTCGTACCCACTTTTCTCGCAAGCCCGTCAATGAACCTCTTCATATTGATTTATACTGGGTCCTTTTTTGGTCTTACCACTCGCCAAAACCTAGGCCAAAAGACCATTCAACTTCTTGGTTGTAATTCCTTGTTATATTGTCGCCTAGTGCTTGTTTGCTATCTTTCACATTTGTATCATGCATAGTGGTCTGGTGTAAGGACCTTTTCCTTGACCTGGTTGTATTATTGTTCCTCGCGATTTAAGTAGGTCTTCCCTCTAAGACGCGCATATTGATTAGATTGACCTATGTCACGTGCTTGGTTGGAGTCGATCTCCTTTTTCCACTTGTCACTACTTTTGACGTTAAAACGACACATGAAGTGTCATATTATTCCCCTTTGTCACAACTGAATTGCAGTAGTCTTCATCACTATATGGCCTAGCTCCTCTCCATGACACCCGATTTATTAAATCCTGCCTTATATTCCTTATTCCTAATTCCGATCCCTAGGTGCAGAACCCTGATCGGTGGAACCATGAGGAGCATGGAACATTGACTTGTGTAATTTGGCCTAATTTCCTAAATTGTAATTTTATTTTATTTTATTTTTATCTTTGTACATATTTTTTGTATATATTTTAATTTTATTTTATTTTATTTTTATTTATTTATTGTAATTATTTATGTTCATTTTTCACATGGTATTGCCCGTGGTTTTTCCCCATGGTTTTCCCCTATAATTACTTTAGGTATTTATTTTTACTTAGGGGAAAACTAATTCACATTAGATATTTATTTTACATGGGGTAAATACATTTTACGGGGATAAATCATTTATGGCAAATAGACAAACCATTTGTTACCTAGTGTGTTTTGACCAAAACATATAGTTTAACATGTACATCTTTTTTTTTCATATATAAACATAAAAACAAAAACAAAAACAAATTGAATTCTCTTTTTTATATATATTTATTTTATTTTTTCATTGTAGTTTTAATTTCCTTTTTCTTTGTTTCTCGTAAACCCTAACTTGTACATACCCATCCTATTTTTCCTCTTTTAATTTAATTTTAACTTAACCTTTTTTGTTTTTTATTTCTCT
>ML821616.1:15013-25872 GCA_009831015.1 Picea engelmannii
TTTCTATGGAATATGGCTCTAACTCTGGCTCTTGGCTACCAACGCTAGTTACATCTAGTTCTCATTCTGGCTCATTGATTACTTCATAACAAAATCCTGCTCATTGATTCTCTACATTATCCAAATCTGAATCCTATACTGAACATCCACTCCCATCTCCTTCTTTGTTGAAGACAGTCTATCTCAGAAATCATGAAAGCAAGTCGAATGTTGATCTATGTATTGCCCATTTGGACTCATTGTTCCTGTACTGCTAATGTATTTGTAGGAGTCTTTGAATGAATTCTCCATCCATTTCCTCTCTCTTGACCTAAAATCAACTCTAAACATGTCTTCCACAAGCATATGTATTGTTTGACTTGCTTATGATCAAGGTATAAATCTACATGAACATGACATAAAATCCTGGAGATGCTTATAACATACATCTTTACAAGTGAAATTATATTTTATCTCTATAAGGAGACTATTTCTTTACCGACTCTAGGAATATTTGCATAACTTTGATGCTCTTCCTGCTTCCGAGCTACATGCTCCAACTAGCTACATCCTTCTATTCCTTCGCCTTCGATACTTCAGAATAAGAATGTTAACTTAGACAATTTGATCCATATGTAGTCCTTTAACTGACAATGAAACATTTACTATTGTCTTTACTGTTGTCGAAAGGCTTAGAAATCCCTACAAAATCCCTCTCATTCTTATAATTTTTCAAAAAACGAATATATAGAAATCCCTACAAGACTTCTCTCACTCTTGAATAAAGTGGCATATGGAAACCTTTACAAGATTCCTCTCTCTTTCCAAGAGCATAACTTTTTTCTATAAACTCCCTTTGATGAAAAATAGCCACTACTGGAAATTTATCAATGCAGAATATAATCAAGATCGATCTTGAGGCTCTAGATCATCCACATTCGAGACCCCAAAATTCCATTGTTTATTGTTTTGATCTTTCGATGTGATTTTTAGAGAAACCTAAATCTACCTTTCTATGTCCCAAATTAAATATTCGGAATTCTAGAATATCAACAAAATAAAAAAATGTTTAAATTGTTTTGTTCACATGAGAGAAAATAATTTTTATGAGTAAAAATGGAGCATGTACCAAGGGAAATAATTTTTAGATATCTAGGACAACATTCACTCTTCCCGTATTTAAAATAAATTAAAAAAATGTAATAAAAAATACAATTCATTGCATGTTTCACCGTATGTGGAATATATTTATATTAAATTTGTATACATTTATGGGATGCCTTCAAAAGTATAAAGATGAAAACATTTATGGGATGACTTCTTGTTTGGAAAAATATTGTTGTCGTAGAGTGCGGATTTGGTGGATAAGTATATCTACACGAAGGAATAAAGTTATTCATCGTTAATGATGATGAATAACTTTATTTCATCGTGTATATGAGGTTCCTAGACTGTTACGATTAGGGTTTGGGATGGGGTAGGTTACTCGACCCCTACAGGGGTTGACAGTTGGATATCTGGACCGGGACTCTGGGGATCTGAGCCTTGGAGTAGTCAAGGGCCTCCGAGGATGAGAAGAGTGGAGAATAAGGGTTAGGTTAGGCTTTGGTGCGTGTGTTTTAATTATTGGATGAGATGGAGACTGACGTGGGTGATCAATTGTTGGATTCTTCAGAGGAGCAGTGGTGGAGCCATAAAGGACTGCACAAATAAGATGCGGAGTACAGGGAAGATTTATCAAGGTATACATAGTCTTTAAGGCAGACTGATGAGAACTTAGGGGTAGTGGGTGCAGAGTGGAGTGGAAGTACAACATTGGAGACACTTGACGATAACTTAGTCGAGCCAGCAAGGAGTAGCCATTGAAGCATTAAATGCCTTGTTTTCTAAGGAAACATTTTTTTGGGGGAAGTCCAAGGCCGAGAAGGTGATTGACCCTTTCCTGGCTACGTGATCTGCAGAGGGATTGAGCCCTGTGTGTTATTTGGATGGGGAAAAGTTCAAAAACCTTGGTTTGTTAGTAGGGGAGATGAGAGACCAAGGTGAGATTCAAGATAGAGGAGGTGGAGGGTATACTCGACAGGTGATGAGGATAAGTGAAGACTCGGTTTAGTCAGGTGTAGAGGTGTTTCAATTAGCTGGTGGGGTGTAGACTGCTTATGATAATGCATACAGAGGACTCGGCTTTGTATTTCTCAGAAAATGCATCGAAAATAGGGTTAGTTCGGGGAAGCTTCAACATTCATTTACTCCTGAGGGGGTGTTGAATGACTATGTTCAGAAAAGCAGTGGTAGTGTTGTTACTTCACAGAAAGTACAGGGGGGTGGTGGAAGTTTATTACAGAAGGAAGGGGGAAGTGGAAGTGCAGAGAAGTCAAAAGTAGGGGTGAACATAGGTGTGAGTCGTCCTGGTGGATTACATAGTTGTGAGAATTTTAAACCAGATACAGGCGCTAAGGTGTGGAATCCGAAAAACTCAATCTGGCGGTGACTCTAGGAAGGGATATCGATATGGATGCATTGAGCATCTTTACCAGTCACAGATTGGAGGGTAAATTCAGTTATTAGGCCCTGTGGGCAAAGGATATCCTCGATTGGGTTGAAATTAATTGGGGGACGATGTTAGGATATGTGCTAGAGACCTATATCTTGCTGAAGGGATGGTTTTGTTTCATATTTAGGACCTTGGAAGATGTAGAGATGGTGCTCCAAAGGTTTTGGGTAGTAAACAGAGGAAGTCTAATGATGAAACAATGGCACCTGGCATTTAATCCAGAAAAAGAAATCTTCAGACTTTGTCACCGGTGGGTTCTCTTACTAGGGTTCCATCTTGCTTTGTGGAGTGTAGAAGTATTTAAACTTATCGAGAATGCTATTGATAAGTTTATACATGTGTATCTAAAATAGATGGGGGGCATTGATCGATGAATGGGAAAGTTGTTGGTTGAAATGGACACATTCAAAGGTCTGCTCGAGGAGATAGATATCATTTGGCAGGGACAAAAGATCTGTCAGAGGTTGGACTATGCCGGTGTGCCATTCAGATGCTCAGGATGCAAAGCAATGGGTCATTTGTGCTACCAATGCGCGGATGCAGGGGTTTATAAAAAATCATCTATGACTAGGTCTTCGAGGAGGACAGTCAGGGACTTTCTTTTTGAGGCAGAAGCTCAGAGCGAATGGATTGAACATCAAGCTGTGGAAAGCGATGGAAACGATGGTAAGTCTCCTCCATGCCTTCCTTTTCATTCTACTGCCACGAAAAATTTGATACTGCATGAGGAGGAGGGGTTAGTGTTAGTTGCCCAGGGGGGGAGATTTATTTGTTGGGTGGGATGGGAGTGAAGGCTTCACACAGTAGAGAGGTTTGTCTTGAGGGTATTACTCTGAGGGAGAATTTGGTTGTTGCAGGCTATAATGCTGAGGCGGAGAGGGATAAAAGTTCGATGGTGGATGTGGGCAAGGGAGAGGCGACTTTGTTTTCTGAACTAGTGTCAGAGTTAGGGAAAGGGAGGATCCTGATGCACTTATTAATCGAGTATGCTAATATTAAGTCAAACTCCTTATGTGATTTGAACCGAGTCACTTTGATCTTTCTGGAGATGAGGGATCACTCGGGATTTCTGGTAGACTTTTTTTCGATGTGGATTTTTCGTCGCTGGAATGCGATCAACTCCCAACTGCTGGTAATTTGAAGGAGATCTCGGTTGGTGCTAGTTGTAATGCTGAGGATGTGACGGAAAAATGCTTAGTGGTGGTTGCGGGATTAGGAGAGGTGGGTTTGCCTACAGTTTCAGTGGCGTATAAAGGAATAGGGAGCTATCTGAGATCCCTTACAACTAAGCCTATTTTCAAAGACAAGTCAGCTACCTCGGGTGGAAAATTTATGAATATGCTTATGCACTCGGGAGTAGGGGGATCGCTTGGGGAGATTATAGGGTCAGAAGTGGACAATCCGACGCTGGTATGTGATGGGATCCCAAGTCCGATTGAGGGTTCTAATCTTGATGAGGCCATGGGAAACGCTTGTGGTAAAGTTAGGTTGGTATTGGAAGGGAAGGGAGTGAGATTTTCAGATCTGGTCACTTTAGGACAGACTGTTAGTTTGGATCCGAAGACAACTGAGAGTTCACATGTGCCTAATGGATTGGATCTGGTTGGACAGTCAGAATTGGAGGAATCCCTTTTTAATTGTATACCTTCATACAGGGAGGTATTATCTCGAACTTAGTTACCAATCTTTGCTGGTGGGGAGTTATTGCTCAACCCTGGAAAAACATTGGGGAAGGCGGAGGGGGGTAGGGGACAGGGGCCTTGCGACTGGGGGTGTGGGGATGCTTTGATAAAAGGGGCAGTTTTAGGTGGAATGGAAACAAATTTCTCTCCCATTAAAATTAGGAGTGCTAGGAAATTGGGAAAAGTGAAGGAACTACCGATTATGCCTAATCTAGAGGTTGCTACTGGTCCAAGGGTGCTTAGAGCTTAGAAAGCTCTGGCGAGAGTGAAAATATGATCGTAGCTTTTCTGAATGTGAGGGGAGTGGGGGGCTCCCTGAAGGTTTTAACCCTCACTAGTTTCTTAGAGAAAAATAACCCAGATGTATTAATCATTCAGAAAACCATGGTAGGTGCAACAAAAGCAAGGGAAGTATTTGCCAAACTTCTTCCTAATTGGAATTTTTGCGGAGTAGATTCTATTGGTCTATCGTGGGGTCTACTTTCAGCTTAGAATCCCCGCAAGACAACTTTTGAAGCATACCTGATGCCTGCAGGGAATCTGCTGGAGGGTGTCGTGAAAGACTCTAATGTAAATGTGAAGATGATTAACTGCTATGGTTCGTATGTTGACAGAGTGGTGTATTGGGAAGAATTAAAAAGAAGTGGGATTTTTTATGAAGAAAATTTGATATTGGGGGGAGACCTTAATTTTACCATTTCTAGTAGGGAATTTTGGGGTGTTGCAACGAGGGTGGATCCCTTACAACTCTTTTTTAGTCATTTGGTACAAACTTGTGGCTTAATGGATGTTGAGCCAGTAAAAATACTTCCGACATGGAGGAATAGCAGGAAAGGTCAAGATTACATCACAAAAAGGATGGATCGATTTTTGATATCTGAGAAGTTTGTCTGTTCAAGAATTAGATATCGATCCTGGACGTGTAATGACAAGATCTCGGATCACATGCCAATAATGTTACAACTGGATTTTGGGAATGATGCTACCCGCTATCCATTTAAATTTAATGCAATTTGGATGGAGGATCAAGATTTTGTTAATATGGTAAGAATTAGATGGGTGAATTTGTTGGGAGCAGAGATCCTGTCACCTATGGAATCATTGGTAAAAAAATTAAAAAGACCGAAGAGCATGGTGATTGTATGGGAAAAAAAGAGAAAAGTTGAAAACAAGAAAGAATTGTTACAGTTGGAATCAGAATTCGAAAAATTATATTCAGACTATCCTGGGGGGTTTGTGGAGGAAAAGGTTAGGGTATCAGTTTTGGATAAGGAGCAGAGGAAAATGTCACTTTTAAAACAAGAGGAGGAAACTTGGAGACAAAAAAGTAGGATAAATTGGCTGGCTGCAGGTGATAGAAATACTAAATTTTTTCATGTTTATGCAAAATCAAGGAAACAAATTAATACCATATGGGATATCACAAAGGGAGATGGTACTACTATCACAAACAGATCTGAGCTCCAAAAGGAAGTTGTTGACTACTTCTAGAATATGTTTAAAGCACAGGGAAACCTGACAATTACAGATCAACTTGTTGTTTTAAGAAACTACCCGAGGATGTTCTCTGAGGAAGAAGGAAATAAATTAGTTGATCCAGTCTCCTTAGCTGAAATTTTAAAAACTTTAAAATTTTTTAAATGATCAAAAAGTCCTGGGCCGGATGGCTGGACAATGGAGTTTTTTTTGGCTTTTTATGATCTGGTTGGAAATGAATCACTGGAGGTTGTGGAAGAGTCGAGGAGGGCAGGGAAAGTGTTGGGAGTTTTGAATGCTACATTTATTGTTCTAATCCCTAAAAGTGACAAACCTGATTCTTTTGGAGTATTTAGGACAATAGCTTTGTGTAATCTGGTATATAAGATCATTTCAAAAATAATTGCTAACAGATTAAAAACTTCCCAATCCACTGGTATTTCAAAAGAACAATTTGGGTTTTTAGATGGTAGACAAATTACTGATGCAATTGGAGTAGTATAGGAAGTTCTACATAGCATAAAAGTAAAGAATCTAAAAGCGTTGGTTCTAAAACTGGATTTAGTTAAAGCTTATGATAGGGTGGATTGGGGTTTCCTTAGACTTGTCCTTTTACATGTTGGAGTAAGTTTATAAGCAACTGATTGGATCATAGGCTGTGTGACATCAAAAAACTTTGTTGTACTGATCAATGGGAATCCTACCAGTTTTTTTAAATCTTCAAGGGGACTAAGGAAAGGCTGTCCCTTATCCCCATTACTTTTCCTCCTCGTTGTTGAAGGACCGAGTAGAATTATATAGGAGAGGGTCCGGGAAAAGAAACTTGAGGGTGTTCCTGTGGCGAGAGGGTTAAATATTACACATTTAATGTTTGTTGATGATGTAATATTGTTTGGTTTCGGTTGCATTTCTGAATGGAAAGTATTCAAGGAGGTATTGGATTTATTTTGTAAGGCTACAGGGATGGAATTCAGTCCTCAAAAATCTAGTTTCTTAGAAGAAAGTTGGGATGAGGTAGAGATTAAATTGTTGAAGGAAATGTTCCCCTTTGAAGTTAAACCAGTAGATACAGGTTTTAAGTATATGGGTTTCTACATTAAACCAAATTGTTATACAAGAGTGGACTGGTTGTGGCTAGAGAAAAAATTTGAAAAGAGAATCCTGAGTTGGAATCACAGGTGGCTTACCCTGGGTGGTAGGGTCATTCTTGTAAAATTAGTACTTGAAGGCATTTCGGTGTATTGGCTATACTTGGCAAAGATTCCCAAATGCGTAATAAACAATATTAAAAGGAGGGCGTTCAACTTTTTGTGGTCTGGTAGAAAATAAAAGGAAGGCATACATCTTTCAAACTGGAAAAAGATCGCAAAACCTAAAAAGGTTGGTGGTTGGGGAATCAAAAATATTTTTATTTTTGGACAAGCATTGACAGAGAAAAGCCTATGGAGATGCCTTATGTTACCTGACCGTTGGCACGAGGTAATTATGAAAAAATATCTTAAAAGAAAAATTGTTGAGAAATGGTTCAGGGAGGGGAGGAAAAACTGGAATGGAATTTCAAATTTCTGGAGAGCACTTACCTCTTCGGTAAACATAATTTCTAATTGGTTGGTTTGGAAGCCTGGGAGTGGGAGAGATATCAGAATAGGGGCTGATCCTATGGTTGGATCCCACACTTTCTATAAATATCTGAGAATCTTTTATTGATGTTAAAAGAACAAGGGATTACATGTCTTGCTCATGCAGGGACACATGCACAGGAAGTTATTAACCTTTCAAGATGGAAAAAAGATGAAATTTTAGGCCTGGAAGGAGCTCAAAAAGACGAATGGACAAACTATACAAAAGGGCTGGTAAGTGTTGGAATTGAATTAAATGACGAGAAAGACAGGCTATTGTGGTCTTGGGATACCAAACAAGGTTAAGTAACAACCAAATTAGCATATGAAGTTCAATTGATGGAGGAAACGGGAGTAGAGCCAAAATTCTCGTACTCTAAGATCTGGAAGTGGCAACTACCACTAAAAATAAAATTGTTTGTCTGGTTATTGATGGAACAAAAAATACTTACCTAGGATAACTTGTTAAAAAGGGGCTTTCAGGGTCCTAGCATGTGTGTGCTCTGCAATGAAAGTGAAGAATCTGTGATACATCTTTTTGGGGATTGTAATTTCATAAAAAATATCTGGCAGATTATCTCTAAGGAACTAAAACTGGCCAATAATTGGCAAGGAGGACTTTTTGAAAATAGTCTTCTTAACTGGTCAAAGAGGAAGGAAAATTGGAATGAAATCCCTTGTTTTATTAGCTGGGATGTTTGGAAGCATATGAACTTGTTGATTTTTGAGGATAAACAAAAAAGCCTTTTTAGAGTATGTAATTTCATATTATAGGACTTGGGGGAACAAAAACTCACACAAGATTTATGTCTCAAAAGGATTGATAGACCTCCTGCACTGAATTGGGTTGGGGTAGTAGGATTTTTCGATGGGGCTTCACAGGATAGAGGCTCAAAGTGCGGGGTTGGAGCCTTGCTAAAATGTCCATTAATGGAAACTTTTAAACTAAAATTAAATTGTGGAAAAGGAACAAATTCAAAAGGGGAATTGATGTCACTCTGGTTAATATTATTTTTTGATTATTTTAAACAGGTACCAAGGTTATTATTGATGGGCGACTCTAAGGTTATTATCGATTGGTTTAATAATGATAATGATTTTCAGGTGATATCTTTGCAGCCCTGGATGTCAAAGATTAAATCGATGAGCAGCCAATTCCAGCAAGTCAAAGCCCAACATATATATAGAAATTACAATCAAATTGTGGATCGACTCTCTAGAGAAGCTTTGTTTTTAGAGGAAGGAGATTTATTTTGCTCACAGGTTATGAATGAATAGTTATTGATGAACAACAAGAAATATATGAAAAAATCAATATCAATATAGGATATTATGCATTTTGGAATTTTGTAAAATAGAGACATAAAGAGATATAATATTTTTGATTGTTTATTTCAGCAGTATGAACAATTGGATAGGAATAAAAATAGATAAAATTGTTTGGAGCATGGCCGAGCATGGCCACACTTTTGTATTGATCCGAAAAAACACAGATTTTATATTTTACTAATATAAGTGTTATTTCAATTATGAAAAAGTTATTCATCGTTAATGGAATCTTTTGACATATAGCTAAAGCTAAATTACATGATAACGTAAAATTTGACATGTACGTATATGCAATCATTTTTGGTGAGTAAATTCTTTTGATTGGTTTAAGAGAATCCAATTCCTTTGACATGTCATTTCGGCATTGTGGTAAAAGGTACGCTTCATGCATTCCCACGTGAACTTTCGGAAGTGGTTTGTTTAACTATTCAATTAATATTTATAAAAAAAAATTTTAATATATTAAATAAATTTGAAAAGATTGATAATGTAAATAAATAAATAAATTATTAAGTTATAAAGAATTATTTATTTCATAAAAATAATTTGAAAATTTTAAATATATTTAATTTAGTAATAATATTTTTTAAATATATATAAAAGAAGAGAAGTAACATATTTATTTATTTTTATTAATATTATATAATAAAAAATTGTTTAACTCATTTCTTCTAACACATTTATATGTCATATATTTAGTAAGATATTTACACATTTATATGTCATATATTTAGTAAGATATTTTTTACAATTAATTATTTGATTAGATTTGTTTTAAAATTACATGTTATATTTTTAGGAAGATATTTTTTATAATTAATTATTTGATTAAATTTGTTTTAAAATTACAAGTTTTATATGTTATATTTTAGGAAGATATTTTTTACAATTCACATTTATATGTTATATTTTTAGGAAGATATTTTTTACAATTAATTATTTGATTAGATTTGTTTTAAAATTACATGTTATATTTTTAGGAAGATAATAATAATAATCTATTTTTAAGGTTACGGTCAAGCCACACTAAATTGGTGTATGAGACCCCCTTGTTTGTGGGACAAGGGACTCCCCCTCCGCCCAACGATTTGACTAGTAAGTCTACGGAGGTATACATACCCTACGCCCCTCTGGATTTGAACTTGTGACCTCTTAAGAGGAAACACATGTTCTTAACCATTAGGCCCACTCAAGAAACACATGTTTTTTACAATTAATTATTTGATTAGATTTGTTTTAAAATTACAAGTTTTATATGTTATATGTTATATTTTTAGGAAAATATTTTTTACAATTAATTAATTGATTAGATTTGTTTTAAAATTACAAATTTTATATATTATATTTTTAGGAAGATATTTTTTACAATTAATTATTTGATTAGATTTGTTTTAAAATTACAAGTTTTATATTTGTGTTCAATTATTTGATTTAATTATAATTTTTTTTGTGACATTTTTTCATAAATTTAATTGTCACATCATTTTTTTTTTTTTTAACTTGAATCCTAATCGTGTATTAATAGTCACATCAATCTGCTTTATCTTTTTGACTTAAACCTTGATGATGTATCAGTAGTGTCGATGTTACACTTCAACTTCTGTACACATTGTTTCAATTTCTTCATGTTCATCACTTCTCTTAGATCATCATCTACATTTCTTCATTTCATGTGCTTTTTCTTGACTAGTTCATCTACCATTCCATTAGTCTAGACCAAAATCATTCCTCATGACATCCACTTCCTCATTCTTTTTAATAGTCTACACCAAAAATATTCCTCTTCACCCTACACCTCATATTTTCTTATACCAAACATCATATACTCTTTGACTATTTCTTTTATATGTTTCTAACTATTGTGCTTCTTCTTAGTTGTGCTTTTGACTATTTCTTTTATATGTTTCTAACTATTGTGCTTCTTCTTAGTTGTGCTTTTGACTATTTCTTTTATATGTTTCTAACTATTGTGCTTCTTCTTAGTTGTGCTTTCATTTCTTTTGCACTTCTTTGTACTTGTAACTTCAACTTTTACCTAAATATTCATACATTAATTATTTATTTATTTATTTATTTTTATTATATAAAACTTAACAAATATAAATATATATAAAAACCAAATTTAAATTACTTATAATAAACTTTATTAATATATTTTTATGTGTATGCATACTTTCATCTTATCTTATTAGTCACTACCTTCACTATCTTTTATATATA
>ML821616.1:26194-40462 GCA_009831015.1 Picea engelmannii
TATATATATATATATATATTTTATATAAAACTTAACAAATATAAATATATATAAAAACCAAATTTAAATTACTTATAATAAACTTTATTAATATATTTTTATGTGTATGCATACTTTCATCTTATCTTATTAGTCACTACCTTCAATAGTTACTATAACATTTGATTCATCGTTCATCTCTTATTAGTTAACTTTTGATATTTAATAACTATTATGTAGCTTTTGACTTTTAATATTTTGTTTGATTCTAAAGTTTTTCATAGGAAAACTTAAATACTATACATTATATCATTTAACTTAAATTAAAAATTTATTTTTCTCGAATCTTCTTGGATATCAACTTTGAAGTCTTATTATCATGGCAGTGACGTGCATTAATACTTCAAAGTTGTGTGTGAGTGGTCATTCATAAGATGCACCGCCTTAAAGCAAATTTTGATGAAGTAGCATAAGTAATAAACCCTGACATCTAATTAGTAGTCTAACATCTAATTAAACAACCTAACATCTAATTAATAGAACCTTACATTAGAATTGACCATCATGTTCACTATTCATTATCTTCATATTAACTATCATCCTATGGTGGATGCTTTTGTTGGCCTAGCCACCATTTTGTAGAATTGTAGAGAACTAAAGGTAACATGTCTACAAATACAAAAGATCAATGGTGTGGCTACTATAATCCAAGAATCCATGAAACATGCGCTTACTTCAATCCAAGAAGCCATGAGCACCTACGCCATAGAGTTCATCAATAATTATATATATTGAGATATACTACCTTGTATCCTAGGTATGGGAAGTTATTCTTGACAATCTACTTTATTCCCGATATAAACCATAGAAGGGAAAGGGATGCTTGGCATATTTAGTTATTCTTTGAAGATTGAATTATTCTCTATGTTTTGTATGTCTCTTCATCCTTTTAGTTGCATTTATCTTCTTTGACAATAGCCTTCTTTGAGAAAGATAGCAATGGCAGTTACATAGGGTTAGAAATTTAACTTATTATGTTTTTTACCTTCATGGATACAATTTCCAAGACATCTCTATTTTTCTTGAAATGTTTTCTTCAACCACAACTTTTGAGAGTAATCTTAAATTTTGTTTGCAAACCTAAGAAAATTGTTAACAAAGACCCAGAGAAACTAAAAAACTATTACCCTATAAGAAGTGATAAAAACCTCGAAGCATTACATCTCTGAAACTCATCCCTAGAAAGAATTCACTATATACAAAATCTATAGTGAAAGACTCATAGAGGATTCCTACATTAAGATCTGAATTAATAGGGGAACACTCGCATCTATCAGGGTCCAAATAGCGACCTATCCAAAATAGTAAAATCATACATAAAAGTATTCAATAAGATGATACTAATTGATACACTAATAAGCATAACACACAATCAAATTGGCAACTAACCTATATGCAAACAAAAACTAGTAAATGAAAGAAACATGATAAAATGAAGCATTTGCCAAGATTCAAAATAACCTATTAGTTGACAATCAACCTAAATCAAGGCCCTATAATGGGAGACAATGTAACCCCTTTATAGTCGCAAGATAGGATGGAAATTCAACACCAACATATCTAAAAAAAACAAACAAAAAAGTCATTTATAAATAACTTTTTCTCTATTCACACAGAAATTTATGGTGGAACTTTGAAGTTGTAGTAGACAAGATGTAATGATCCTTTTATCTGAACATCTATTTATTTCTGAACAACATAGCTCACATAGTTAAAAGATGCAATGTATATTTAAATCATAAAAGATGATTTGAAATCCATGAATTTAAATTCAAATTTAATTGTTAGATATCAATGTCCACTTTTGGCAAAAAATGGGCTATAGGTCTAGAAAAAAGTACTTGAATCCAAGTTAACAGGAAAAATGACTCTGGAACCAAATTTACAACAATGATCAACAATAATAATTAAACAACAATGACCACAATAATGAAACATCTTCCATTCAACATCTTCATATTAGAGGAGGAAATAGTGACTCGATATGCCACAGTGAATAACTTTCCTTTTCTTCCAATAGGAAACTTACAAGGATGCATTTTCCAACTTCTTTGGTGGGAAGACCTTTGAAAAGCATGGAAACTCCAACAAGATATGTACTGCTACTAGCTAGTCCTTGTCATCCTTTCTTCCTAGAATGAAAGAATAATAGACTATAGCCCAATAGACAATAGGACACAGTAAGAAATGTGCATTTACTTTCTATGCTTTGTTACAATTAGTCTCCAAATTCATCATTTGTTCACGTTGGAACCAACTATCAGTTGCCTTATATAAACCATAAGGAACCATAAGTGGAATCATGTGCAATGGCCAATAAAAAGTAAAATGGTGTTGCAACATTATATTTGTGATGCTAGGTTCTTTGGTTGTGGAAACCATAGTTGAGCAAAGAGGAGCTCATTCCATGTATTAGACACTCTTGGAAGACACCAATGTAGACAATCCTTGATCCGGATTTAGGAGTGGAACAAACTGATTAACAGACTGAATACAATAAACATAGAGATATGAAGAATAACACAAATATCCAGTGAACAATATCTTCTATTAAATAATGAAATAGGCTGAAACTGTAAAACTACAGAATTGAAACACTTGCTCGAATGGTGGTAGCTATCTCTGAGAAGAGATGTGGCTTCTACGCACATCCATTTGAGCATAATGGATTACAATGAGGCTCTAGAGGCCTTTTTTATATTGCTCATGAATTCCAAAACCCTAGACATCCAAAAACCTAACCCTAGAAGGTGAAACACTAAAAGTCATGTGGGCCCTATAGGTAAGTTGGTGTAATTTGGTACCTCAACTTCCAAGGGTTGTAAATTTTTCATATGACCTCTGTTTTAGGCGTGTGATAGTCCGTTGGAAAGGTCTTTCAGAGAAATACACATTCCACCATCAAACTCTAGCTCTGTCTACAATTTGATTGTGGAGAGCAAAAAAAACAATGTTTAGGGCCCCAAAACGGCCCTAGAAGTACAACAAGATGTGTTGACATGAAAACATACAAAATAAGCCAGTTGGATTAGGAGAGATGCCACCTGTATCCACCTGGAGGATGTGTGGGGCTTCCGACAGCCCCAAAAGTGTAGAACTCACAATTACAAAGCAGTGCAAAAGAATGTGTTGAACAAAAAATGGACACGAGGAGCCAGTTGGAATAGATGGGTGGCCACCAATATCCACCTGGATCAATCCTCCCCCCTTAGGAAGCAATGGTCTCCATTGCGTTGAGTCCCCCCATTAGGTGAGGAAACTTCTGCTAGATTTGGCCCCAGGTGAGCCACTTCCCTTGGTGTAGGAGTTTCCCTTCTTTGACAACCCGATAAACATGGATCCGCTGTTGGCGAGTGCCCTTGACCTGTGTGTCCACTATCTTATTAGTGGATGCTTGTTCCATGCAACTAGGGTTGAGTTCTGTTGGTGTTAGCGGTTCTGCTATCTTAGAGGTGTCCAATAATGGGGGAAAATATGGCCGAAGGAGGTCCACATTGAATATTGGATGCAGAACAAGGAAGGGTGGAGTGTTGAGCACAAAACAATTTCTACCCACAACCTTGGTGATAGTGTAAGGCCCATAACGAAGTGGGCGAAGCTTCCAATGGGGCCCGGTGAGATGCTCCTTCTGCAAATGTAACCAGAATTTGTTGCCAACCTAAAACTGGTGTTGTACCCTGTGTTGATCATGGCATTGCTTGTACTTAGAATTGGATTTCTACAAAATCTCCTGGACTTGTTGGCAGATCTACTGAATCTGCTCAATCAATATAGTGGCTTTATCGATCGAAGAATGGTCAAGGGAAGAGTCTATCTGTGTAGTGGCAAGAGGAGGTGCAATATCAATGGGTCCCAAAGGTTG
Source organism: Picea engelmannii (assembly GCA_009831015.1). Classification (NCBI taxonomy): domain Eukaryota; kingdom Viridiplantae; phylum Streptophyta; class Pinopsida; order Pinales; family Pinaceae; genus Picea; species Picea engelmannii. The sequence continues at coordinate 30,096 of ML821616.1, forward strand.
GAATCCCAGACCCACCTGAAATGGGCTATGGCCGGTGGAACTATGGAGAGCCCTATTGTAATTGTGTTGGACATATGGGAGACTTTCGTCCCATGTACGTGGATGCTTAGAATTGTACATGCACATGATGTGCACAATCATCCGATTGATGACCTTTGTTTGGCCATCGATTTGGGGATGGAAAGCAGTGGATTTTGTGAGATTGGTGTCGAACAGAGACCAGAGGCTCAACCAAAAGGTGATGATGAAATTGTTGTCTTGGTCGAAGATGATGGTATGTGGTATCCCAAATTGGACCCACACTCATTCGAAGAAGAGCTTGGCAGTATATTCTGCTGTGACATTCTTCTTACAGACTATGAGGATGACCATCTTTCAAAACCGATCAACGACCACAAACACACAGTCATTTCTTTACTTAGTGGAAGAAAAACTAGACATGGATTCCCAAGGCTTCTCGGGAATAGGAAGAGGGGTGTATAAGCCTTTCTTCTTGATGGTGAGATTGGAAATGGCACATGCAGTGAAAGATTTTATATATTTGCTAAATTCTTGTCGAAGTTTTGGACAATAAAAACGTTTCTGAAGAATGACCACAGTTTTCTCTATGCCAAAATGTCCTGCCACCCGACTATAGTGGGCTTCCCAAATCAGCTTTGCACACTCGCTTGTAGGAACACAAAGATGGCCCAGGTGGCATACGAGTCCGTCTTGGATGTGAAAATCAGTGACAGTTGCACCTTGAATAAAGAGCTAATATGTGGTGGTGAAGTCTGGATCTTGTTGATAAAGTTGGGGCCACTCAGATGCTTCATGCCCATAGGAATGGATCACAGTGGTGAGTGCAGCCACAAGAGGCCGAATGAGGCATTCATTGACACGATTGGAGATACATGTCTTATACTTGATGTTGAGATGGAACTGCTTCACGTAGGTGGACCACTTATGATGGTGGTCGTTCTAAAATTTCCCCTATGTGTGTATGAACTGTAGGGGCTTGTGATCAGTGTGTATGATCTTATATTTCCCCAGAATGTAATGTTTCCATTGAAAACATGATTTTACAATGGAATACATTTCCTTGTCATAGGTGGGGTATTTTCAGACAGTATAAGATAATGTCTCACTATGGTATGCCATCAGATGCCCGTGTTGAGTGAGAACTGTGCCCACAACATAGTCAGATGCATCAGTCTCAATCTCGAATGGTTGTTGCAGATCGGGCAAGGAGAGTACTGGAGCTAAGCCCAAGCAATGAGTCAGATCATTGAATGCTCATTCCTGCTCCTTTCCCCACATGAACTTGGCCCTGCCACTACCCTTGGTCACCTAGATAAGGGCCCATGCAATATGGGAGAATCCCAACACGAACCGTCGGTAGAAGTTGGCTAGTCCCAAAAAGCTCTGAAGCTCGTTCAGTGTGGTCAGGGCTGGCCAGTCACAAATGAATTGGATCTTAGTTGGATCAACATGTACCCCATGCTCATCAACAATGTAGCCCAAGTATTGGACTTTATTCATGCTAAAAGAGCATTTTTCCAAGTTGGCATAAAGCTTGTGTTGTTGCAGAGTGCTCAAAACCTGTTGAATATGTCGCATGTGATCCTCCCACATTCTGCTGAAGATGAGGATGTCATCCAAATATACTACCACAAAGGAGTTGGTGAAGGGTCTTAATAAATCATCCATCAACCTCATGAAAGTGGTCGACGCATTTGTTAAGCCAAAGGGCATGACTAGCCATTTGTAGAGACCTTCTTTAGAATTGAAGGTTGTCTTCCATACATCAGTTGGTTCGATGGGAACCTGGTGGTAGCCAGACTTTAGGTCAATCTTGCTAAAAAAAAAATCCCCCTTGAGTTGGTCAAGAAGGTCATCAATCTTGGGAATGGGGTAGTGGTTCCTGACTGTGATTTTGTTTAAGGCTATGTAATCAATGCAGAGTCATCAAGTCCCGTCCTTCTTCTACACCAGTACAATCAGGTTTCCACAAGGGAAGGAGCTGGGCCTTATGTGCCCCTTTTGAAGAAGCTCTTGGATTTGATGCCTGATTTCGTCATTCTCCATCAATGAGTGATGATAGACTGGTCCATTAGGTAGAGGCACGTCGAGGGTCAGATCAATTGGATGATTGACTTGGTAGTGTGTCGGTACCCGTGTAGGTGAGGGGAAGATGTCTATGTATTCTTCCACGATATTGTCCACTTGCTTCTGCTGCAAAGAGAGGCGATGTGTAGAGGCCACAGATGTGGCAATGAACTTCTGCTAACTGTGAGTACAGATCACAAAGAAGATGAACTTCCCAGTCTGTGAAATTACGTTACTGCATTTGTTAGCAAAGATTAAATAAATAACAGTAGGCGACGCTACCTTTGGGATCCTGTACAATTGTCTACCCAAAGTAATAATAACATTACAGGGTGTAGACTCATACATAACATGACGCTTCCACAAATATGGTTGTCCTAAAGGAACATCACAAACTTAAAGGGGAGAAATATCACACAGTACCTCATGTTTGAAAGGCATGATACCATAGGGATGACGACATTATTGGCTGACACAAAGATCTGTTCCTAGGCAAAGCCAGCCGATGGTGTAGGGTTGTGGGTGCAGTTTCATTGGCAAGTCCATTCGCTTGACAACCTCTGCTAAAATCAGGTTCTTCTGACTATCATTGTCAACAATGAAATGAATCAGAGCCCCCTTGACCCACATTTGCGAGTGAAAGAGGCGTTCCCCTTCCTCTGGTTCTTCTGGTTCGCTTGGCCGGACTTTGTTGGTATCGACAGTGGAACTGGGTTCAACATCGATAATACGCTTCCCTCCTTTAGGATTTGACTTGGAATCAGAATTGGTCTCTGACTTGGAAGCCTTCAGCTTGACCACGAGGGGCTTCTTGGAGCGACATTCTTCGGTGTTGTGCCAAGGACTTTTATGGTACTCACACCATTTTCCCGTGTCTTTCTTCGTCTTCTCATTGCCCTTCTTGTGTTGTGGATTGGACTGGTTGTCCTGAGGGAGACCATATCGAATTGGTCCCTTTCTGTGTGGGTTGGGGCTGCCTTTTCTCTGCTTCAACTGTGAGGGGTTTGCAGATCCAAACTTGCACCATTTCTGCTTAAATTTTTGCTCGATCTTGACAATGTATCTATAAAATCTTCCCAATGAGGTGATGTCTAGGAAATCCATTTTTGTTTGAATGTATTTATGAAAACAACCGCATTATTTGAGAAACATATGACGCTCAGAGTCTTTGATACCAAATTTGGTGCGTAGGGTATGGAAAATATTGGTGAAATCTGGTACTATCTGGTCCCTTTCTTGACGTAGGGTGGTCCATCTGGTGTACTAGTCCTTGTAGCTTCCAATAGGGTAGTACTATTCTTTAATGACATCCTAGAAGGAATCCCATGTAGGGGCCACCAAAAACATTGTATATTCCTCCACGAACCTTTTCTCAGAGTAAGTATCCCACTAGTCTTTAACATGGGGAACGACCTTGAGGAGTGAAAAAGTGATCTTTTCCCTATTAGAAAAATTGTGGACCGAAAAATATCCTTCAAGCAGATTCAACCATTTATCGATAATATCCGCATATATCAGTGCTTCAAACAATGGAATATCAAAATTTACTTGTACCTTGAAGGGGGTTTCATGGCCGCTTGATGAAGATGCTTCTCTTGTGGGCAGTCGTCGAAGGATCTGGGCGAACTTGTCCATCATTTCGTTCCTTTGTCCTGTAAGGGCTTCGTTGAGAAACATTTTAGTAAGATCTACTGCTCCATCATGTTTCTTTTCATCCCCCATGGGTTGTTTTTGGGCTCAACACGAACGATCTTGTAATGGCTCGATTGGTTTGAGTCCCAACTTCTTGTACCCAGATCTTGTTGGGGACATGCATGAAGAAAAATAAATGAAGAGCAGACTGCTCTGATACCACTGATCTAGATTTAGGAGTGGAACGAATTGATTAACAGAGTGAATATAATAAACACAGAGATATGAAGAATAACACAAATATCCAGTGAACAATATCTTCTATTAAATAATGAAATAGGCTAAAATTGTAAAACTGCAGAACTGAAACACTTGCTTGAATGGTGGTAGCTATCTTTGAGAAGAGATGTGGCTGCTACGCGCATCCATCTGAGTAGAATGGATTATAATGAGGCTCCAGAGGCCATTTTGATATTACTCATGAATGCCAAAAACCCTATACATCCAAAAACCTAACCCTAGAAGCTGAAACGCCAAAAGTCACGTGGGCCCTATGGGTAAGTTGGTGTAATTTGGTACCTCAACTTCCAAGCGTCGTAACTTTTGTATACGACCTCCGTTTTAGGCACGTGATAGACTATTGAAAAGGTATTTCAGAGAGCTACACATTCTGCCATCAAACTCTGATTTCGTCTATAGTTTGATTGTGGCGAGCCAATAAAACAACATTTAGGGCCCCAAAACGGCCCTGGAAGTACAACAAGATGTGATAACATGAAAACATACAAAATAATCGAGTTGGATTAGGCGAGAGGTCACCCATATCCACCTAGAGGATGTGTGGGGCTTCATAAATCCCCAGAAGCAAAATTACAAAGCAATGCAGAAGAACGTGCTGGACAAAAAATGAACACAAGGAGCCAGTTGGAATAGGTGGGTGGCCACCAATATCCACCTGGATCAATCCTGCTAGTTGGGTATCAAATTGGGGCAATTGATTAAGGAGAGTCGATTATTAGAGATAGTGATAGCGAGTAGCATTGTCCATATGTTTAAAGACAAGAATGTCGAGGGGCTATAGGCCACATTTGTCAACATTTTAGATTTGTTATTAGTGTTGTTTTGTTTACATTACATTCATGCACATTTGTTTGACAAGCTAGTTGATTCCATTCACACCACGTTTCAATTACCACTTCCATGTTGGTTAGCTATGGAAGAGCGTTTCCATCATGCAACTACACACCACATTTCAATTACCACTTCCACATGTGAGCTAGCAATGACAATGCACTTCTATCATATAAATTTGTTTCGTTCACAATGGTGTGTTATCTTCCACATGTCTTCATATGATTTTTTTTTAAGGTTCTATGGATGGTTTATAAAATAACAAACTAGAAAGACAAAGCATGGAAGGAATTACACATCCCCCTCATATTGAGCATCACACCATTGAAATGTTTTAATCATAGGAATATATCCATATTAACTTTGACTCTATCATTCATCGAGGGGCATCAAATCCCTCGAGGTGAAAACCTTTCCTCAAGTTTTTCCAATTTAGAAAAAGGGACTTGATCCCTCTTCACACATGATAGATCTTGAATTAAGATGGATCTACCATGTTTCTTAATGCTTATGACTTGAGTGGGCCTAATGGTTAAGAACATGTGTTTACTCCTTAGAGGTCATAGGTTCAAATCTAGAGAGAGGTAAGGTATGTACACCTCCATAGACTTTAGTAGTAAAATCGTTGCATGGAGGGGGTCCCTTGTCCCACAAACAAGGGGGTATTATACACCAATTTGTTGTTTGGCTTGGTTGTGACCTTAAAACTAGATTATTATTATTATTATTATAATAAAATAAAATACTATAAAGACAAAGCATGAAAGGAATATCCCCCTCATATTAAGCAACACACCATTGAAAGTTTTTAATCACAAGGACACATACATATTAACTTTGAATCTATCATTCATTGAGGGGAATCAAATCCCTCGAGGTGCAAACATTTCCTCAAGTTTTTCCCTTACTTGATCCCTCTTCGCACATGATAGATCTCGAGTTAAGATGGATCTACCATGTTTCTTAATGGTTATGATTTGTTTGTTAGGGTTCTAGGGATGGTTTATAAAATAACATACTAGAAAGACAAAGCATAGAAAGAATTACACATCCCCCTCATATTGAGAAACACATCATTGAAATGTTTTAATCACCAACATAGATCCATCTTAACTTTGAATCTATCATTCATCGAGAGGCATCAAATCCCTTGAGGTGAAAACTTTTTCTCAAGTTTTTCAAATTAAAAAAAAGGGACTTGATCCCTTTTCACACATAAAAGATCTCTAGTTAAGATGGATCTACCATGTTTATATATATATATATATATAATTGAAATATTTTATGGCTGACTTTGAATTTTTTTGGCTATTAATATTTTTAAATTCCACTTGTAACACCATGTGTAGGTTTTAAGAAGCCCCTATTTACCCAATAATGTTGGAGTTTAAAAATGTTTCAAGTTGACACTTCATCCATCGTTAGGAATTAAAAATCCAAATAAATCTTATGATAAAAAAGAATGATCTTATAAAATGAATAAATAAATACTACATGAATTAACCATTAAAAATGATACTTAATTAAATAAGGAAATTAAATTAAATAATAAATAAATAAGAAGAGATAGGTAATGAATTATAACAATTAAAAAATTTAGAGTCAAGATTATAGTAACTTAACCTAACAAGTGCTGCATGGCAACGTAATCCCTGTCGGGTTGAATTGGAAATAAATGCACAGGGATGGGGAAAAAGTAGCGGAGGCAGATGGAAACTGCAACGAAGATGTGGGAAGCAGCATGAAGCACATGTGGTATCCATGTAGTAAATGACACATGGCCTTTAGAGTCCCATTTATTTTTTGAAACTATATAATCTATTTTTCTATGTTCAAAATTTATGTTCTTTCCTAGACCATCTGGCATGTATGTCTCTATATGTTCCATGACAAGAAAAGTTAAATTCAAATTAAATAAACACAATTTCTTGACATTCATCATAGTTGAAGATAAAAAATTATGAGCACATAAATATAAAAGGAGATAAAAAACAATTTTATTTGAAATATATGAAAAAATAATATTGTCTGTTACATATTCCTAGAAATTTAAATGCGTTTGTCATATAGACTGGGATTGGGGCTCCCACGGACCATAAGAGAAATATGTACAAGAAATAGGATTGTGGAAAGAAGAAGTGGGCGATGATAGAGTGTAATACCTGAAAAGAAGAAAATGAAAGGTATCCGTCTTTGGCTAGACATTTTTATTTAAAAAAGTGGAATAACTGGATTAATAAACAAAGCAAGATGTGATCAGTATAGACTTACAGTGATGGTACATATCCCCCCTTTTGCTATTTTCTTGTTGATTCCTTTTTATTGCTGTTGTCGACGGCTATTGGAATCGTGTCAACTGCCTCTTTCCTTTTGTCGACGTCCTGCTTCAATTCCCTTTCAACCCATTCTTCAATTTAGCTTCTCAAGGGGGCAATGTTGATCTCATTCCAGATTTTTATGTTGAAAAGTTCCTTTTCTAATTCCCTTAGATCGATAGAAAGATTACGCAGAGCCTGATCAATTTCTTCATTTTGTACCGAATAGTCGACTAGCCAGTTGTTGACGTCATATTCACCATATTCAAGGATGTTGTAAAACTTTTCCAATGCTAATGCCTTAAAAATATCAACTTGTTTATTGAAGGCTTTCTTAGTTAAGGGTAAGGAGTTGATGATTAAGTTGGGGTCTTGGAACTCATTGGTCCTTCCGGCTAAGTCTATTTTGGTCAGCTTTGTGAATAATTTTTCTTTCTTTGATATGGCTTGTTCACATGACTGGACAATGAGATGCAGGTTCTTCATTTTCTCTTCCCAACATGCATTTAATTGAGTGATCTGGTTTTTGGAGGGGAGATCTTGTTGTCTTTTTCTCGTTTCTGTCATGTTGTTGACATTGGTGCCAAAAGGAACGACCGTGTCTAAATAGAAACATTCTTCATTTTTTAAATCTGCCTGCAAATGTTCAAGCAAAGTATGTGCCCTCGTTCCAAGGGAAGCCATGGTTTGTGATGTTTCCCATGCCTCAACAATCATTTCTATTATTTTCTTGATATTATTCTCCACATATCCTCTACACGATACAAGGAGGCTGGAGGATCCTTTTAACTTGACTAAAGGGGTGGCAGGGATGGGTATTGCTAAAGAACTGGAAAGAAATGACATAGGAATCAAAGCTTCCTCCAATTCCTTGACTCGATCCTTTAGTTTGGCATTCTCAGCCTTAATGCCCCCAATGGAATCATCAAGAGCATCTCTGGTTTCTATGTGAAGGTGACATATTTGGGACAGTCACATGTTCGCAAGGATAACCTCTGAACGAGATTTTCCTTTCTTATTTTTTACATCTCTCTTTTCAATAATTATTTTTTTAGACTCGCTGTAAAGAAAAGCGCTCTGGAACACAAAGGATTCATCTTCATCAAAAATTTCGGTATCAACTATGTCCATTGGACGACTATGCTGGATCATGTCTTTGGGATGATCAAGGTTTCAGAATACCCTATCTAGATCAGGCTCAAGTTCCATGTTCTCACTCTCAATTTCGGGCTTTTCCGCCTGCCCTACATTTTTTTTCTCTTCTTGTCCACGAGAAGCTTGTGAGAACTATAAATTTTAGGGTGAGGAGGGTCGTTATCTCCTCCTTCGTTTGAAGAATTCTAAGTTTCTTTCTTGCTGTGGTGGGTCATTGGAGCGATGCTCTGGGATGTCGTACTTTTGGGTGTGCTATCCGTCGATTGAACACTCTTCTCACCGGGGGCTTTTCCCTTTTTCTTGTACAATTAAGTGGTGCTTTGCAGTGTGTCTAGGTCACCGACATCAGAAGCAAGAGTGTTGTCGCCAGTGTCTTTGTTTTCACTCATGTGTTTCTTGAAAAAAGAATTGTCGAGGCCAAGTGTTAGTAAATGTTCTAATTTTTTTTTATTAGGGTCAAAACCTCTTAGGATTTCAACATATCATAGGTTCAATTTGTTGAAATGGGTTGCAAATTCATCAATTTTGTTGATGTTCCTCAACACGAAGTCCCCAAATTTCCAAGGCAAAGGGATGAACTGTTTTTTTCTCTTCTCATGGAATAGATGCAACCAGTAGTTGATTGCCTTGATATTTCTGTAACAAACATTCTATCTGTAATGTGACATGGAAGGAGAATAGGTTTTTTCTTGGAGCCAAAAATCCTTATCACACTGTAATTATCCATTTTTTCAAGTTCCCCCTTCCTGTCCAAAAACTTGGTTGCCTGGTCAGATATGCGAGGAGCATCTTCTCCTAACAATAAAACTTTGAAAACAGACACAAAGTCATTAAAAACCTCATAAAAATAGTGGGAGGCCTTGTGCTTCCACAAGGCCTGGTACCAGAACGTTACTGGGTTGAATTCCCAGTTTACCTTCTCGGATAGAGACAATTTTGGAAATTGACAGTAATGCGTTATCATGAAAACCAAGTAGGATGACATATAAAATTTCTTCTCCTTTTTGAAGCTTGACAATTGGGAACAGATTTCATGGGAAATTAGCTCCCCCCAATAAAAAATGGCTTGTTCCTTGACTGTGAAATAAAAAATATAAAGAACCATGCGGGAAATAGTTGTTGTGGATTCCTGTCCTATTATTCTTGTAAACAACCAGGCAATTTCCAGGAATGGATTTCTAAATGAACTAACCTACAAGCTTGTGATATTTTCAGGAACTACCATCATGTCTTCCAGGAACTCGGGCAAGAGGTCCAACCCATTATTATGCTTTCTTAGGAACTGCTTAGAATCTTCTCCTTTGAACGTCAATGTTGGCTCCGACAATATTAACATTTGGCGGAAGACCTGAGGTGGAAAAGAAACATAAGAGTGGTCCCACAGTGGAATAATTCTTTGGCCCAAAATATATTTATCGGCGCACCAAGACACCATCTCCTTACAGTCAAAATATTCATGGACACAGCCTGCATGAGAAATTCCATAGGTCCAAATTATTTCGTTTTGGGCGGAAGGGGATGAGTAGTACGAATATGCCCTAGACCACTGGAAGTTCTGGTCCTCAAGCCCGAATATTTTCATTGTATCTCCACAAAACTGTTGTTGATATGGTGCCATAAGTTTATGAGAATGCCTATTTTCTCTAGACGATGGTTGAAATGAACAGTTGGAGGGGATAATATAACCCTCTGCAAATGTTGGTTCAATGCTTGTGAATGGGAAAGCTCCTTGAGACTTTCACTCATTAATGACAATTTCTATGGGTGTTGCATGATGAGTTGTTAGCAGTAAAGCTTACTTATTGTATACTTAGAAGTGCGAAGGTGGCAGGTACGACGCATAGCAATTAAGGATTAGAGGTTTTGTGAACGTGCCAACCTGACAACGTACGAACGGCATTCCATGATTTTGAAATCAACACTCAGAAGGGATAATATAACCCTCTGCAAATCTTGGTTTAATGCGTATTAATGGGAGATCTCCTCGAGCCTTTCTCTCATCAATGACAATCTATATGGTTCCTGCATGATGAGCTGTTAGCATTA
>ML821616.1:40515-59052 GCA_009831015.1 Picea engelmannii
ATATATTTATAAACAATTTTTTATTATAGATAAGTGCGAAGGTGACGAAGACGGGGAAGAGCAAGCAAGGAATGGCCAGGTATGAAAAGCGGTAAGACGAGATTCAAAATAGGGTTACAGGGGATACTCAGGAGAGGTGAGTGTCCGATGGTCAAATTTTATGTCTCAGAATTTTTGACTGCAAAACGTGTAAAACGAAAGAGAGCATGATGGGGCAATTCAGCGATTGGTTTGTATATTTGTGGAATTCTGGTAAAGTGGATAAGTATGGAATAGGGAAACGGTTGATTGGACTCATTTTCAGAATTAAGGATTGAAGATTTTGTGAACGGGCCAACCCAGTGACGCACGGACGACATTCCATGATGTTTGAAATTAACACTCGGAAGGGATAATATAACCCTCCGGGAATCTTGGTTTAATGGGTATTAATGGGAGATCTCCTCAAATCTTGGTTTAGCATTAAAGCTTGCTAATTTCATATTGCATACTTAGAAATAAGACCTTACACACACACACACACACACACACACACATAAATAATCTTTTTTATTATAAATAAGACTCTTTTATATATGCATACGTATGAACAACGGTTGGACGGGCTTGAAAGTAGGGTTGCAAGTGATACAGAGGAGAGGTGAGCACCTGACAGTCAAATTATATGTCTTTATAATATATATATTTTTTTCTAAACAAATTTTTATTGTAAACAAGTGCGAAGATGACGGGGATGGGAAGAGCAAGTAAGGAATGGCCAATTATGAAAAGCGGTTGGATGGGTTTCAAAATAGGGTTACAGGGGATTCTGAGGAGAGGTGAGGGCCCGACAATCAAATTGCATGTCTCGAAAATTTTGATTGAAAAATGCATAAAAGGGAAAGGTACATGATGGGGCAATCCAATGAACAGTTTGTATATTTGTGGAATTCCGGGTGCTGTTTGTAGGTCGTGGAACAATGGAAGGGAAATATTGAGCCCACCTGTCCGGGAACCCACAATCGAAAAAGTGGATAAGTATGGAATAGGGAAACAGTTGGTCAGAATCATTTTCACTAATATATTGAAATTTGTAATAGATATCCCATTACCTGGCAAGATCTTTTCTGCATGTATATCACAGAATTCCGGGTGGCAGGATATTTTCTGCATGTTTCTGAACAAGTTGTGTAGGAATAGTTATTATGACAGTCTCCTCGAGGCATGGTGACCTGTTAGCATTAAACCTCAGTTATTGCATACTTGGAAAGAAGTGCAAAGGGTGCAGGCATAGGAAAACAACGATTAGGAATTGGATATTTTGTGAACCCGACAACCCAACAATCCACAAAATAAATTTGAAGAAATGGCAAAGTATGGAAAGAGGATGGATGAGCTTCAAAATGGGGTGACAATAGTTCCACAGGAGACGTGAGGAATCGACGGTCAAATTGTATGTCTCAAAACTTTTGAGTGCAAAATGTGTACCACAGAAGAGGGGATGATGGGAAAACTGTGTAACACGAAAGAGGGTATGATGTGAGAGTCCGGTTGTAAATTTGTATATCGCGGAAGTCAGGGTGTAGTTTGCGGGTCACAGAACAATGGAAGTGCAATCTAGAGCTTGCCTACCCGGGAATCCATGGTATGAGAAGTGGCTAGGTATGAAATGGGGAAGCGGTCGGTCGGAGTCATGATATAAAATCACGAGTGAAAATGTGAACCCGTGAGTTCGCCAAGCCGCGCAGCTAGAAATTTTTGAAAAAATGACTAAGTAAGGAGAAAGATAAAGTATAGGGAAAAGAGAAACGAGAATTTGGTTAAGTATATAAGAGGGAAAGGAAGGGATAATATAATCACATCTATAATAGATATCCCATTTCTTGGAAAGATCTTTTCTGCATGTTTCTGGAGAAGTTATATACATATTGCATATACTTGGAAAGAAGTGTGAAGGTGGCGGGCACAAAAAACATCAGCTAGGAATCGGAAATTGTCTGAACCCGCCAACCCGACGATCCGCAAAAGAGATTGAAAGAAATGGCCAAGTGTGGAAAGTTGTCGGACATGCTTCAAAATAGGGTGATAAGGGTTCCCGAGGAGACGTGAGGCCCCGACGGTCAAATTGTATGTATCAGAACTTTTGAGTGCAAATTGTGTAACACGAAAGAGGGGATGATGTAGGAGTCCGGAAGTCAATTTGTATATTGTGGAAGCCGGGGGGCTGTTTCCAAGTCAAGGAACACTGGAAGTGCAGTCCGCCTGTTTGGGAACCCGCAAGTGAAAAATTCGGGTAAGTATGGAATTGGAGGCGTGAAAGAGATTCCAAGAAATGGAGAAATGTGGAAAGTAGACGCACGGGCTTCAAAATGGGGTGACAATAGTTTCCCAGGAGATGTGAGGACCCGAAGATCAAATTGTAGGTCTCAAAACTTTTGAGTGCAAACTGTGTATCACAGAAGAGGATATGATGTGGGATTTCGGCAGTAAATTTGTATATCGAGGAGGTCCAGGTTCTGTTTGTAGGTCACAAAACAATGGAAGTGCAATATAGAGCTCGTCTGCCCAGGAATTTGCAATCTAAAAAGTGGCTAGGCATGGAATGGGTAGCGGTCGGTCGGAGTTGCGATATAAAAGAAAGAGTGTAAATGTGAACATGTGAGTCCGCCAACGCACGCATTGAGACATTTTTGGAAAAATGACTAAGTAAACAGAAAGAGAAAGTAGAGGGGAAAAAGTAATGGGAATTTGGTTAAATATAGAAGAGGGAAAATAAGGGCCAATATATTCAAATCTATAATAGATATTCCATTCCCTGGAAAGATCTTTTCTGTATGTTTCTAGAGAAGTTGTATACTTATTGCATATACCTGGAAAGAAGTCTGAAGGTGGCGGGAACAGGAAACGACGACTAGAAATTGGAATTTTCTTGAACCCGCCAACCCGACGATCCGCGAAAGAGATATCAAGAAATGGTCAAGTGTGGAAAGTGGTCAGATGGGCTTCAAAATAGGGTGACAAGGGTTCCTGAGGAGACGTAAGGCCCCGACGGTCAAATTGTATGTATTGGAACATTTCAATCCAAAATGTGTAACACAGAAGAGGGGATGATGTGGGGGTCTAGAGGTAAATTTGCATATCGCAGAAGCCAGAGTGTTGTTTGCAGGTCACGTAACAATGGAAGTGCAATTTAGAGAAAGGGGAAGCATTCAGTTGGAATTGCGATATAAAAGCATGAATGAAAATGTGAATGTGTGAATCCGCCAACCTGCGCATCAAGACATTTTCAGAAAAAAACGACTAAGTAACCAGAAAGAGAAACTATAGGGGATAAAAGAGTGGGAAAATAGAAAAGAGGAGGGCAATTTTCGTAAGTGGGAATTGTTTTCAAACAAGCCGCATTGTTGCAAAACCATCATTTTGTATTCCAATATTTTATCCACTTGTTCGTTTTCTATTGTGCTTGTACCATTAAAAAGGGTGTGAGCAAATGCTTTGTTGAAGATTAGTTTTTATTGCAACTTGTGGGAGTAATTGTGTTCTTGATACATTCTTCCATGACTTTAACATATTAACTTAAGTATTCAACTTCTTGCATGATGGGTTATTATAATTAAAGCTTAATAATTGCATGTCTAGAAACAACATTGACGATCTTGAATTTTAATATTGTAGTTGATTTCATAGTCCCATTTGACTACAACCACCATATATAGGTTTTTGTTTTTATTTTATTTTATTCGCGAACAAGAAATTTGGTAATTTCATTAATAAAGTAAAAAATGCTCAAATAGAGGCTAGGGGATGGACAACTAATAAAATGTTCCCTTTCGGACTAAAGGAATCAAGGAAGCGAAAGGGAAATAAGAAATCATTTTCTTAGCAAGGCTGAGATGAAAACAAAATTTCTATGGCAGGGCCCGAACTGCCGCATTGTGATTTGGCCTTGCTATGTTCTATCTACATTACAAATAAATTGAACGTTGGTTTGAAACTGTCTGAAATTCATTTTTGTTTCCATAAGAACCTGATGGGATCGACACAATGCATTGTCATATAATTGTTAAATTCTCCATATTAGATCAAATTACTTGAGCCAATACAATATTGAAGAACTACAAGACTATCTAACCATGGAAATGATAAGAGGTGTTAAATTCAACAAAGAAGCAACAACCAAGACTCCAAGGAATTTTTTTTAATAGTAAATCCATTAAAAAAAAAAAATATTGGGTAGTGTATATCTATCCATAGAAATTGGATCGTGTTCTTTGCACCAAAACATTGAACATATTTTCCATAAACACAGGCATAGGACCTGCAACATACAGGAGCCATCGAGATGCTCTTCAACATGCATACAAAACTGATTACCATGTTTTTTTTTAGAAAATCCTTGCAGTCTTCTCCTCCGGAGGTCAACGTTCAGTGCCCCAATCTCAATATCTTGTGGAAGACTTGAGGCAACAAAGAAACATGAGAGTGGTTCCAAAGTGGAATAAACCCTTGGTTTGAAGCATATGAACAACACTCTTTGTCCTGACGCTGACATCGCTCCAACGTTGCACCCCAACAAGAAAGCAACACATAATTTTTCAAATGCAGGAGGACATAAGTACCCATATTCACGGTAAAATTGATAGTTCTCACAAGCTTCCCATGAGGAAGAAGACGAAAAATGTTGCAGGGCAAACAAAAGAGCCTGAAACTGAAAGTTAGGACACACCAAGAAACCACCTCCTCACAGTCAAAGACTTCAGGGACACAGGCTGCACGAGCAATTCCAGATGCCCAAATTAGTCCATTCTGGATGGAAGGAGATGAGTAGTAGGAATATGCCTTGCACCAGTGGGAGTTCTAGTACTCATCCCCTAAGATGTTAATTGTATATCCATAGAACAGGACAATGGTCCCGCAATTGAATAATTTTTTGGCTTGAAATATATTTCTGGGAGCATCAATAGACCATTTCCTTACAATGAAGGACTTCCGACCATATCAGATTAATTTGGACCTCTGGAATTCCCACTTTCGAGCTGTAAAGAGGCTATTGCGTTCAACGCCGGTTTCTTTTCTGAAACCCCTTCTTTTGGTATTGTCAGGGTTTCCATCGTCAATCTGAGAAGTGCCCCCTGTTATGGTTGATTTAAATTTGGGCGTAGGAGTGGGAACAACATCTACATTTCCATTGTCCATCAGATCATCTTCTCCTGGCTTGAAATCGATCGCATTAACCTCTGTGCCAACCATCAATGTAGGTGGATAGGTTGTCTTAGCAGGTGCGGTTTCTTTGGAATTCTTTGGGTTGAAATATATCTCTCGGTGCATCAAGGGACCATATCCTTTTTTTCTCTTGGGCAGAGGGAGATGAGTAGTAAGAATATTCCATGGAATACTATAACCTGTGGTCATCATGTCCGACGTTGTTTACTGTATCTAGACATAACTACTGTGGATCTGCTGCCATAAGTTAACGAGAATTTATGTTTTCTTCAGATGATGTTTAAAATGAAAATTCGGAAGGGATAATATAAATCTCCACAAATCTTGGTTTAATGCATATCAATGGAAGACCTCCTCAAGCCTTTTGTTGATCAATGACAATCTCCATGGTTCATGCGTAATGAGCCGTTACCATTAAATATTACTAATTTCATATTTAGAAAAAAGTGCGAAGGTGGTGGTGACGACGAAGAGCAATTAAGGATTAGAGATTTCATAAAGGCAGCAACCAGAAGACGCACGAAAGAGATTGCATCATGCTTGAAATGAATACTTGGAAAGGATAAACTCTTCTCCACAAATCTTGGTTTAATTCGTATTAATGACAAATCTTCTCCGACCTTTCAGACATTAATGACAATCTTAACGGTTCCTTCACGATGAGCTATTAGCATTAAATCTTAATAATTGCATATATAGAAAGAAGTGTGAAGGTGATGGGGATGGCGAAGAGAGATTAAACATTGTACATTTCGTCCACCCACCAACCCGTGAAAGAGATTCCAAGAAATGGCCAAGTATGGAAAGTGGTCGGGCGGGCTTCAAAATAGGGTCACAAGATATACTCAGGAGACGTGAGGGGCTGATGGTCAAATTGTATGTCTCCAAAATTTTGACTGCAGAATGTGTAACACATAACATGGCACAATGATGGATTTCAACGGTCAATTTGTATATCGTGGAATTTTGGGTGTTGTTTGTAGGTAGCGGAACAATGGAAGTGCAACGTTGAGAAAGCCTAGTCAGGAACCGACGATGGTAATAGTGGCCAAGTATGAAATGGGTAAGCGGTTGGTCAGACTGTTGATATAAAAGCATGAGACATACTCAGAACATGGAATATTGATGGGCTTGAAAATAGGGCCACAATTTCTACTCAGGAGATGTGAGGGCCCGATGGTCAAATTATATCTATCCCAACTTTTGATTGCAAAATGAGTAACACGGAACAAGAGACAATGAAGGATTTCGATGGTCAATTTGTATATTGTGGAACTTCAGGTGTTGTATATAAAAGCACGAGACATTCGAAAAAACGACACATTCAGAAAAATGACCAAGTAACCAGAAAGGGAAAGAAAATGAGAAAAAGGGGAATTTGGATGCTAATTTGTATATCGAGGAAGTCCGGTTGCTATTTGCAGGTGACCGAACAATGGAAACACAATGTTGAATCCGCCTATCCGGGAACCCACGATCCAAAAATTTTGTTGAATATGAAACGGGGAAGCGATCGGTCAGAATCATGATATAAAACTATCCGTGGAAATCTGAAGACGTGAATCCGCCAACTCCCACACCTAGACATTTTCCAAAAAACAACTAAGTAACCAGAAAGGGAAAGCAGAGGGAAAAAAGAAAGGGGATGGCAATTTTCGGAAGCGGGAATTGGTGTAAGAAATTCCCATTGATGGTCTTAACAATAACTATGAAGTGAATTAAACATGTGAACAAGTTCTTCAATCAAGGAATAGATAAAGCGAGCCATGCTTATAGTTTCCAAGATGTGTTTGTATAAGAGAAGCATCGAAAAGCCACAAGAAAATCAATTTCAGGATGTTTAAGTAAAGTTATTGTACTTTCAACTTCACCGCAAGTATAACAACGACGAATTTGAATTTTAATGTCCTGTCATTGATATGATAGTTTCATTGGACTTCACATAGTATATATCATTTTATTTCAAAATATTCCTGGAGATGAATTTTGCTAAGTTCATCGATCAAGGAAAAGTGCTAAAACGAGCCACATACTACATTTTCGTCAAAGAGCTTATATTAAAGGAAAAACATGTCCTATATAGTCTTTAAGATCATAGAAAAACTGCCAAGATCCTGAATGTATCATTAATTTTCTAGAACGAAGCATACAACCAAGAACCAAGTAAACACCAAATGTATTGAAAGTCGAGGCACAAGGCAATGCATGAACATAGACGGCGCCAAGCGAGATCCCACAAGGTTCCATAGAGTAGTACACATCGACCTTTGCATCAAAATTTTTTATATATATAAAAAACACACGTGGCATTGGTTTTATCTTACATCTGGTATGTGTTCCCCATGAGAAAATAACTGGGACCATGGGATATGAACAAAAGTCTACCAAACACAAGACAACACAAAACCAGCGGAACTTCACCATTGTACCCTAGCTATAACCAAACCCCAAAATGGGGAACAAGAAACTTGCCGATTACTATTTTACCATGAAGCAAGATCACTATGGACATTTTCTTCTGATAGTGCCATGTTCTATTACTACCAGTTTTAATAATGCCAAATTTCCAATATTATTGGAAATACCTGATGGTTCTGCCTAGAGGAGCAAGCTATTTCGATGGTTCAAAGGATGGGCCTAAGTTATTTACAGTTGGAAACTTTGTATGGGGTTTGTCCTCATGCTTCCCATTTATGGACTGAACAATCTTATGCGCTTGTACATCACCAATAATTGCACCTGCCTGTATGCATTCCAATGCCCGAACTCCCCAATCTCTATAGCGAGTTCTGAAGATCTCAAGATCATGTTTCAATCCATGCTAAGCCCTTTTTTTTCAATTAGGGCATTAAGAAAATGCAGTTACCATACCATAAATGTATAGTTGGAGATCGTCTTATTTATTTATTTGGGTACCCCAAAAAATGCAGAAATCCTGCCATGGCTATATAGTTGGAAAATATTTTTCCAATTTGGGCACCCAAAAAGGTGCAGACTCCTCCAACAAAGCCACAACCAACTGCCATTTTTTTTTCATTTGGACACCCCAACAAATATGCAAAATTTTTACCGGGAGATGCAGAAAAACATGAAAATAACAACATCGATTGCATTTGTAGTTAGATTCTCCTGGTTGTTTTAAGTGCACAAAAAGAGACAAAATCTTTGGAAAGAAAATTTTACAACCATAGATGTAAAATCCGAAGAACTTGAGTCAGACAAACATTCATCTGGGTGTTGAAGAAAAATTACAAACAAACATGATAATTTTTTCGTTTCCTGCTGAAGCTTGATATGATTTTTTTTAGCCAATATGCAATATTGCATTGTCCTCATTTAAGGTAAATTTGTTATGTATCCGAAAGTCACGCAACATGTAGACATTGTTTGCCTTTTTTTGTAGGTATGCTTCATATGACAGTTCTACTAACCTAAGAAGAACATCTTGCAATAGAGGCTGTCTAATTGTATAATGTATGATTGTGTTGCCCACGGTTCAGATGGCAGCATTGAGGCAATGCCTATATATGTAAGATCATTTTTACTGCATCGCAAACAATCAATTGTATCATCACTTATGAAAGCAGAAGCAAAAACATGAGAGTTTAATTTGGCACATATAGGCTCGAAGGGGGTCAAGTACGCATTCACTACAACCAAAACACCCTCAACCTGGGCACATGAGCATAACAGTTAATATATAGAACAATATAATATACAACTGCACGACAAAAAAAAAAAACTGCATAAAATTGGTGAAGGCAATTTCTATGAGCAAAGTGAGGATGAAATTGTAGATGTATACGCACAACAACTGTAGAGCTAGTTAGTTTCTTGAGATCATGTACTATGTCTATTCACAATTCTTTTACAAATGTTGCTTGGGTTGTGCGAAAGATCCTTTCTTTAACATTTCTTTTATTTGTTATATTTTTGAAGAGCATAAGTGGAAATTGCCCTTTATGCAATTGTTGTTCCATTGAAGGAAACAAATTTGAATAGGTGTCGAACAATTGAAGCTGCAACATGGAACAATGCAATAGTTGTGTAACATAACCGAGATACATGGACATGTGAAAGTAAAGGACAAAACTGGATATGGAGAACGGTACCATTGCCTTGTCGTTGTCTGACTCTCCATATTTTATATGGAGAATGTGTTGCGAGATAAGTTTTCTCTTGAGTGTGACAACCACACCAATGGTTCTGATTGGTTAACTGTCATTTCTCTGTGCAAGTTGGCTAATAGTTGTGTCTGGAACGAAACAATATTCTGAACAAATAGCGAGAATTTTTTCCACAATACTTGTTTCATTGAGCGATATAATTCGATCACAATCACCACGGTCATATACTATTTTGGGCAATATATTAAAATTTGTAATGGATCTCCCATTACCTGGCAATATCTTTTCTGCATGTTTCTGGACGAGTTGTGTGGGATTAGTTAGTGTGACTGTCATCATGGCCTCGTTGTTTGTCATGTCATCATGCATAATGGATCTAGTTTTGTTTGCCTTGTCCAAGTAGGTGCTATAGACGACCATTACGTCCTTGACAAACACTTGTCCAATTCAGCCGTTGTTCAAGCCCTCTATTGATAGTATTTTGGGTGTTACAAGTTTAGAACTAGTGACATTTTTTGAATAGGAAAAATAATGTGAATGGTAGTCTGCATTATTTCTTTTTCTTTTTTCTTGGCATAAATGTACAAGTAGATACTAGACACACAACTTGGATGAAGTATGGAGACAAAGTTTTGAAACCAAAACTCTTAGTCTGCGGAACTTGCGCTATGTTCGGCATCTCACTTGCGCTCGTTGATACTTCTTGTGAAATGCAAAGTATGTGTTGCAGATGACATCAACATATTCACCATGGAATAGATGAATAAATAGCTGAGGATATTTGTTTGGTAAACATATGAGGAACAAAATGTCTGCATCTTTACCTTTGGCCTTGTCGGTCTGTTGATGTTTGGGATGATTGATTTCTCATGGCCATGTCACTAGTCCAACTTTTTCAGATGAAAGCATGTGTAGATGAACATCAGAAGGACTAAATAAGCATAAGCATTGTATATTGTCCATAATTGTTCTGAATGTCACATACAGGGTCGAAGGAGATGGAATATGAAATAGGGTGTCAAGGGATACTCAGGAAACATGAGGACCCGATGGTCAAATTATATGCCTCATATTGTTTGAATGCAAAAATGTGTAACAATCAATAGGGCGTGATGGGGGGGTATGACGACCAATCTGTATAACGCGGAACCTCTGAAGCCAGAGGTGAAATCTTGAACCCACCAGCCTGGGAACCCACGATCGAAAAAATGGCTAAGTATGGAATGAGGTAGAAGGATGACTATAAATGTGCACCTGCGAGTCCGCCAACCTGCACACCTAGACATTTTTGGAAAGACGACTAAGCAAAGAAAGTAGAAAGAAAAAGTAGACGAGAAAATTTAAGTATAAAAGAGGGGAAAAAAAGGGATAATAGAAAGTGGAAAAATTAGAAATGGGGAGGGCAATGTTTGGAAGCGGGAAGTCTCAACAAAGGCCCATTGTTTCCAAATCATCGTTTTCTAGTCCAATATTATATGCACCCACCCGTTTTGTATGTTTGATTTACTTGCACAATTGGTATACCTTTTCGAATATTGTACCACAACCCCCTCTGCTATGGCATATAAGAATTCATCTTCCTGTCCAACGAATATGTTTATTTCAATGTAGCAACGCCAAACATATAATGGACATGAAGGTAAGTTAGTATACGTAAAGACATGTAAAAGAAAGAAATACAATTCTAATTATTTCAATGTAGCAACAAAGAGAATACAATTCACATGAGAATAAGTTACTATGTAGAAAGATACATAGTCTCTACATACAGTAAAATAGGTGCAAAGCAGTAGAGCAAGTAGAACAAATGCATAGACAATAAATGAAATACTAAACACTGGAATATGAAATAAGAGTAGAGGCATGCGCCTCTGTAATTCCTCCTCTACATTCGCAACAAAGAGTCCATCGTCCTCTCCAACCACTCTGTTTGTTTAAATGTAGCAATGTAGGAGAAATACAATGGATATGAAGGAAGTTAGTATGCAGGGAGACATGCAAAAAAAATAAACAGAGTTCAATTTTTTTCAATGTAGCGGCACAAAAAATACAAAGGACATGAAGATAAGTTATTATGTAGGAAGGTACACAATATCTACATACAATAAATTAGGTGATCACATATACAGGCAATAAATGAAATACAAAACAACATAATATGAAATAACAGTACAAGCATGTACCTTTGTATCTCCTCTTCCACCGTTGTGGTAAAGACTCCTTCGTTTTCTCCAGCTATTATGTTTGTTTGAATGTGGGAACACACAAAATAGAATGACGATGAATGGAAGATGGTATGCAGAGGAGAACAAGTAATATGTACATACACTAAATGAGAATCAACGAATATAATAAAAGATAGTTAGAAACATGAACCTTTACTTTTCTCCATCCATGGTTGTAATTATATAAAGTTTTTCCTGCCCAAAATATTTTACAAGCCACAAAATATTAAGAAATTGCATGGCCATAACTAAATGATTTTGGTTTTCTGCGGCAAAGTATCCAGATATGTTTTGAGACATGGAAATATAATTTTGCAGTATCTTTGGTGTACATCTCATATTTCAAGTACAAGACAAATTGTATCATGGTCACACCATTCTGTGTACAGAATAAAGAGGTTGTATTGTGATATGGGCACATTTCACCATATATGGTTAATACGTGTGTTTTGCACATGTTTTATCTTAACAAAAAGACAACGGACATTGTAATTGCACATGTAGTTGTCCAATCATTTGTTATGCCACTATTTTGTATCATGTCAACACTGAAGTATCCTAGAATGATAATGGTTTCGTCCAAATATAAATGGTGTGATGCATTTGAGAACACATTGATTATGCTAGCAATGTTGCATGCCAAACAACATAGAAACTGAATACTGCAATTTGCAATCCACGGAGCACCACTCTTGGTAGCACCATCTCAATATCCTTTTACTCTATAAGAACATTTTAAAAAGACATGTAGGTATGGTCCAGAACCAGGAAAAAGAATTGGAGAAAAATTTAAGAGCAGGATAGGTGGGCACGAGACAGGCGCCAGATCTCGACTTTGCCAGACATGACAAACAATAGAACCGCATGTCCACTCGCAGGTGCAGGACCTGAACACCGCAAAGTGAAAAAAAAAAACAACTCCAATTGTCAACGCAAGACCCCAACCCTGCAAAGTCGAAGTAAAAAAAAGAAAACAACAAGCAACAAACCAACGAGCAAGCACGAACATGTCCAACTGCAACCCCATGACCTCAAACTCACAAACTTGATCCAAACAACAAAAAACAACAACCAACGAACCAACGAACCAACGAACAAGAAACAACCACTGAACTAGTAAAAAACATATGTATCTCCAACGATTAACAAACTACAGCCCAAGCACAGAAGGAACCAAAAACATATGACGAGCATGTCAGTAGAAATAATCAAACATTCTTACTTGCAAACTGCAAAGAATGAACAACAAAGAACGAATAGGAAATGAAATTATGGCATCGAAAATTACTTCGAAACAATGAACGACAGAAGCACAGGTCGAATTGTGGGTGCAACACCTAGACCCTGCAAAGTAAAAAAAAAAAAACAGATCCAACTGCGAATGCAGGACCCCAACCCTGCAAAGTTGAAGTAAACAAAAGCAAGCAACAAGCACCAACATGTCCAACCGCAGGCGCAGGTCCCGAACCTTGCAAAGTTGAACCAAACAACAACAAGAAGAAACCGACGAACCAACGAACAAGAAGCACCCACTGAACTAGTAAACAAAGTATGTATCTTCAACGATGACCAAATTGCATTCCAAGAATAGAAGAAGTATGAAACATACAATGCATATTCAACTGGCGGTGGACAACAATATTGTCCAAATTCACTGCAACATTGTATGGAAAAATTCGAGGAAAAATGTACTCTGAGAAGGTAAACATTTAAGGTTGTTAGGCTGTTTAAGGGCCTCGCGGTATGCAAACATTTAAGCTGCCAGGCCTGTTTCAGGACCTCGCACTATGTAAACATTTACGCTGCCAAGCCTATGAAAGCACCTAAAAAAAAGTGTCAATGCTCTAAAATTTCGGTATGTAAACATTTCAATACAAATACAAAGGACTAATAAAAGGACATATTAATATGTGATCGCTATAGTCCCTCTATGCCTTTGACGGGGACTAATAATAAAAAACATTAAAAACAAACGTCCATGCTCAGAACTTTTGGTATGTAAACATTTTAGTAAAAATGTAATAAAAAATAAACAAGAGCGTCTAAGCTCAAAACTTTGGATATCTACACATTTACAACATTGGGAACAACGAAGCTAGCAATAAGACCTCCAATATATTCTCCAATGAGATGATGACATATAAGTTTTTTTTTATATATATAAAATAATGTTTCTACTTCTATAGTATGAACAATACAGAGGATGCAAAAATTTATAGTCAAAGAATATATTAATATGAAATCAACGAATTATCGATCGCTATAATCCCTCTTCGCCTTCGGCATGGACTAATAATAGTAAAGTAGAGTGGTTTTCCTTAAATAACAATGATAAGTCTATCCACATTGCTTATAGTAGCTTTTAGTAGTCAAAGATAAATGTCCTAAATATTCATTAACAACTAAGTCATGACATATTATAACCTTTATAAAAAAAATGTCATCACTTCATTTAATCTACTTTAATTATACTTTATCAATTAACTTTTATTACACTTTATTATTAAGCATATTATACCTTTCAATTCTCTATACTATAAATTATTTTTTAAATAATATTAATCTTTTTAATCCATTCCTTCATTTACTTTATTTAATTTTGTATATATTATTGTTTATTTATACCTTTTATATAATACAAATTTTATAGTTTTTTTAATTGATTTTCATATCCTATTTTAACCCTTATTTCCATTCTAACTATTACATTAAGTTTATATAATCTTCACCACATTCTTTATTTCACTCTTATAATTTATTATCCCTTGATTTATTTGTTTTTCCCTTTTGACCATATCTCCTTCTATTTATTTATTATTTCCTTCTATTTATTTATTATTTGAGTTAATTTATTTACTTAGTTGAGTATTATTTTCTAACTACTAATTCTGGTTGTATTTGTTTATTTCCTTTTATTATTTGACTTAATTTCATTATTTAATTCAATGTTATTTTCTAATGACTAATTCTTATTGTATTTTCAACGGCTTCCTTCACTTCTTTTGCGTTGGGAAAATACCAAGTTAGGTTCAACTTATCTCTATTTTTTCGTTTGACCATTTTCTTCACCAAAACATTTAGAGATGTTTATATCAAAATCTGTAGGCTGAGCAGTGAAATGAATTGAATAATTGGGAAGCTGTCGTCAGATAATTGAGCATAGATTTCTTTACTTACTTATCTGGAAAGTAAGCTCTCCTCGATGCACTTCAAAGTTAGACACTATAATATTTATTTAATTAAATATTAGTTATCTCGTTCCTAGTTAACTTTGAAGTTGTCATCATAGTATTCATTTAATTAGTTATCTCGGAAATAAGGCCGACCTATTCAATTTTAAAGTTTAATAAAATAAATTAAAAT
Source organism: Picea engelmannii (assembly GCA_009831015.1). NCBI lineage: Eukaryota > Viridiplantae > Streptophyta > Pinopsida > Pinales > Pinaceae > Picea > Picea engelmannii. Next base: position 55,433 of record ML821616.1, read on the forward strand.
TTTAAAGAAAATAAGGCTTCCTAGTGAATGAAAAGAATAGGATAAAACAAACAAAATTTTGATTTAATTAATGACAACAAAATAACATTTTTCAATTACCTTTAACTTTACATAACAAACATCTTCAGTAAAGCCGCTAAAAATTCCGCTATACCATCAACTACTTAGCTCACATGGCGAAAAAAAGAAACAGGGCTATCTTCTCAACATGGATTCTACCGTCATCATAAACTTATGGCTTATCCACCATATAAACAAGAGCTATGAGCATAATAACAATATAAATTAGTTTTCATAAACACTATATTCAAATATATAGTCTTCCAAGTCAAAATAGCTATAACAATAGTTTAGATCTCAACTTAGACCATAAATATAAATAGGACCTATGCCAAAAAGACTTCTTTCTTAATAGCATGGACTTTAAATGAGATAAAAGGTCCAACATCTAGATTAACCATAAGATTTAGCTTAACTATATTTGCTAGGGACCTTTTGATTTAGGACCAATCATATAGATAATATAACTTTCAAAGGGCATTTGAGTTTACATACCCCTTTGAACCAACCCTCCTCCTAAGCACAAGTCTTCTTCTTTAAGTACTCTGCACCCAAGCTTTGGTGTGTGATCTCCTCCAAATGGATTCCTAGACCAAATCAGTTCATTTTCAATGTCATTTATCCTTACATGGTTATTTTTTAGAGCAAGCAAAAGTTTGTCCAAATTTGGGCCTCCTCACCTTCAAACCCTAACATTCTAACACTAATCCACTCTTCACTCATGACAAAAGATTTTTCTAGATTTGCTCCATATGAAAGATGGAAAAAACCCCTAGTTCTTAAAAAAGCTGCCATGTGTCTTAGCAATCTGAAATTTTCCTAAATCCTACCCATGAGCCCTCCCCTGGTTTCACCCTGCAACCATTTCCAACCTTCTAGACTAACCAATTTCCAATAAGAGGGAAAGACAAAATAACATCCTTCCAAATAATTGAGGCATATTTTGGCAAACCACCTTACACCATAGCCCTTCCCTTTGAATGAATCTCCAAACACATTTGGCTAATGATTGAGAAAAAACAATGAATGTTTTTTATGCACTAGTCTCCCATTTTGTAACATCCCACTCTTGCACACACATGTTTGGACTTATTATTTGAGGACACTTGCATGCAAGTGATCCAGTTCACTATGTGATTAACTGTTTCGATTATGGTTCATGATGTTGTTTTGGATTTGATGATATGTTATTTTATGATATTTACATCGACAGGTGCTATTGACTGGTTTTCTTGAGTGTGCAGGACTCGGAACCGATTGAGGGTGCCGATGGCATCAATGGGCCTCCTTGGACTATGGATCGAGTTAGGGGGTGGACTGTTATGGTTTGAGTGTTTTTTATATTGCATAGGTGACATATGGCTACTAGATTATGATGTTGATTTTATTCGCTGACATGCTTCATTGATGGATGTAGGTTGACGTTAGCTTGCCAACCAGACTCACATTTGGAGTAAAGGGGTCACGTACGACAACCAAAGACATTGAGGGAGAGGTGTGGTAGCATCCCTGCCACAACCTACTAGCACTCCCGCCGTGGATCGAACTGTAGGTTAACGATTACCTAGTTCGAGAGATCCACTATGTCGTGAGAGCAGACTATGACAGTCACTCACGATGATTCTAAGGGGAGCGCAATAAGGCAGGTAAATTATTCCTTAGAGGCCCTTAGTCTCCCATAAGGTCACTTGACTGAGTATTGACTCCAGGGGTTTGACGTCTACTGAAATCAGTCAAAAGGCGAGTGACACCCTTGGAGCACGTAGTGCATCTTGAAGGGCACATCACGCAAATAAAACAGGAATGCAGGCGAATGGCACCCTTGGAGCATGTAGTGTGTCTTGAATGGCACATCGCGATTTTAACTCTGGTAAGTTAATAAACCTAGTACCTAGAAAACTATGCCTCCTTAGGACTTGGTCAGCCTTAAAATGAATGATGGTATGAGTAAAGTTTAATAACTAATTTTCCTCTTAAACACTGTCGCCAAACCTAGTGAATTTAAAACCTAGGTCCAAGTAGAACATTTGAACAAAAAAAACTAAATGGACTTTTAATAAAGTGGGGATAAAGAAAATTCAAACATAAATAATTAAAGTAAAATTTTAATGATGGATTAGATTTTAAAAAAAGGGGGTAAATTGTTGTTATGTTTAGACCTGCTAATTCTGAACTTAAATAAAAAGGGGAAACTTGAGGAAAAAGTGGAATGTCAAACTTTGTAGGGAATCTAGTCTTTGGAACTTTCTAATTGTGAACTCAACTAGGCTTTAAGAAAGGCGTCAATCATTTAAAAAATGTAAGGGAATGAAGGGACACTGAGGAGCGTTTTTAGGAACACTTTTAGGTGGGTGAGAGAAATAGGCAAATTTAATTAATTAATTAACTGATTTTTTGGTGCAACTAAGGGATCATGTGACAAGTGTATGAGGGAGATTTTTTCTAATTTAAATTTAATAAAAATAATTTAATGAGGGTTTGGCAACTAATCTCTAAGAAAACTCTATAAAAGGAATGGTGGAGGAGGAGAGATCAACACATATGGTATGTGTAAGGTTATGCTATCGGATTCTATCTTGACTAAATTTTTCTTGTGGGAGTTGGGATACCCAGCTCGAATAATGAGTGGTAGCTCGACCTTTCGAGGTGAGCTGGGAGCTAGCATTCTCTGGTATTGTGTGTGTGGCCCCTTTGTGGCTCGAGGGGGGGCACAAGGGGAAGAAGAGTACCCCTAGCGTTGGCTGGGAGGTACCAGTGAGGTCTTAGCGGTTGGCAAGTAGGACTTAGACGGAGCGCAAGAAGGATTTGGACGGAGCGCAAGTGCAGGACAACCACTTCCAGTTCTTCGCCATTGGCTACGATACACATGTGTAAATTTTTAATGAAAAGGTAGTTAGTTTTCTGTACAAGAATATATATCATGGCGAATTCACGCTTGTGTAAATTGCATTAAAAAGTTAGTTAAATTTTATATACATGAATATCTATAATGGCGAATGTTGAAGATGAATTTTGGACCGCAGTTGTGAAATATAATTCGGATAATCTTATTCTAGCTTAGAATTAAGATTGTTGCAATGATTAGTTTCAATATTCCCTCATTGTTAATGTAAATGGTTAGTTTATATGATTTCATATTCAATAATCATGGATTAAAGTTTCTGTTAGATGCGATGTTGGATCTTCTTAATTACATTGTATATTTGATAATTGGGATTTCTTTTTATGGGTATGACACTCTAAACATTGCGAGTTTTTGAAGTTAGGCTAAGCACCCTGTTACTATCGATCGTAATATTCATTCAATGTTTCATCTAAAATTTTATTTTAATCAAGTATATGGCTGCAATGATCACTGCCTTTAGATTTTTCTAGAAGAGACACTTAGATCCTAAAAAAATGTTCCATGTTTGTATCTACATTGTTCGACAACACAGGTATTCCAACAGAGGACGAACACCTTCAGTAACCACTCACATAACCAGATCAAAGATCAACACACCGATGTTTTCACGTGGTAAAACCCCTACGGGGAAACATCCACGGCCCCAGCCAACGCG
>ML821616.1:77452-88964 GCA_009831015.1 Picea engelmannii
AAAGATCTTCCATCTTGAGCTTCCACAGCTCAAAGCTTTTCCCATTAAACTTCTTGATCTCCATCTTCGAATTGCTTGCCATTTCTTTTCACCTGAAAAACAATACCGCAGATCTCCCACTGTAACAAGGCTTATCACAGTCCTGAGCCAAATCCTTGACGACAAAGGCGTCCCCCTGAAGCCAATAAAGCTCTGATACCAAATGTAAATTCTAACCTTGTACAATATCTACTGCAAACTGATATTCAGAAAAGAACAGAAAAGATACAATGGCAAATACAAACATTACACAGAGATTTTTCACCTGGAAACCCAAACCGGGAAAACTAGCATATATTATATTCATACATTGTGTTACATTGTTTACAATACAATACACATATAGGAGCCAGCGGCATCCAAAACCCTAACCCAATGACCTGGATTAGTCCAAAACTCTAATTCCTTAACCGGAAATAGAAAACCATCGGCAAAAAACCATGTGTCGAAAAACCACCTAAATATCATGTGGTCCTGGAAATATGTCATCTCGGTAATATGTCGTCCCGGAAATATGTCATCCCAGTGAATTTTTTTTTTTCGGGGGCGTTGCCCCCAAACCCCCGTGCGGGGGGCTCCGCCCCCTTGCACCCCCTGAGGGGGGGCCTAGCGGCTCCCCCTCTAACCCCCCTGCGCGCCCGACACAGACGCTCAGACACTACTACTCGTGCAAAGAATATAACACATACCCAACAATCATGTCAAAGCAATTATAACATTATATTGTTTGCATGCATTCAAAAACAAGAACATGTAGTTGAAAATTTGCAATTCACTTGCGCTTTTGAGAAGCCTCATTCTCAGAGGACATACAACTACAAGAATCTCCATGAGGTTTGAGGATTCCTATATATTTAGTAAAATAATTCATGTAACTCATTATGAACTCAAAATGAATGAATACAACTTTATATTCCCTAAATGCCTGAAAAGATTAAAAGTACCTTTATTCTTTTTAGGAAATTGTAGCCAAACATTCCTGGTATAAAATAGTCCATGATTATCATATTCACCTTAAGATCCTGAATAAAAAACTACATGTTGGACAATATGAGATAAAAGAAGATGATATATTCAAAAATTCTATCACTGTATACTGCATGATATTATGATTCTCACAAGCATTAATATATTCAGACACACATTAATTAATGAGGATACAATGTTCAACTGCTTACATTTACAACGTTTTGATCATCTCCTAATCCCAAAAATTCCAGATTTGTTCTCCTACTATCCATTGCAGTTACTGCAGTCATACACACATACACAATAAGCTTTTAAATCATTAAAATGCATACTTATATAACTCTATAAACGATCCTCAAAATATCAATAATCCAATGATCAATCCCAATCCAAAAAAAAATATTTCCTTTGTAAGAGGAGTTCTTCAATAGATTTTCGATGATTTTTCTATCTATAATGTTGTCATCCACAACCAACACATGAAGTTGGGAAGTGATATGTCCCTCTTTGCTCGAATGATATGAAGTTGAAGGCATGGTCTGCTTTGTTTTCGACTGTGAATCTCCTAATCTTGTCCTTCCCATTAAATCTTACTCTAAAACGATGCCCAAAGTTCCCTTACAAAGAAAGAAAGATCTTGATAAGTATGGTTAGTGTTACCAGGCATTCGTTGGATCGATTTCGGGTTGGAAGAAAGAAAATACAATCATGATATCTCCATAATTGTTGGGGGTAATGAAAAGTAGGAGATGTTCCCTCACATCCCACAAACATTTCATGAACATGTGGTAAATAAGGGTACACTTCAAGGCAGAAAAAACCCTAAAAAAGATGCAGTAAAAACCTTAAACGTGCCCCAATCACATTAAAAACATCAGGATCGGTTATTAAACTGGGTATATTGGCCATTAGTATGATAATCACCCTTTTTAATGACAAACAAACATGCTTTGTCATGCGAGGAAGGTAATGGTTGAAATCACAACCTTTCATTTATTATGGCGACTAAGAATATTTCAAGCATATCAAATCATGTCCACACAAATCACCTCTGTGATTGAAATCCCATTAATTCTTACCATTGTAAATAGGTGTACGCATATAGACGTAATACAAATTATTTCGAATAATCCAAATCTTTGTATTATTTTAATATTTAAGTCATTTATTTGTTTATTTATTATAAAAGGTTAATCACATTGACGTCATTAGAATGGATATCTATTAGATTTTCAAAGGGAAATATTCATATATCAGTGTTAATCCCCAAAGTGTATTCATCATTACTATAATGAGGAACTCTCAACCTAATATGATTTTTAATTTGTTTTTTATTCTATGTTGATAAAGAAAATGTCTCACTTTTAATATTAAGGTTTTTTTTCAAAGAAAGGTCTTAATTAGATTTTACACTCCATAGAATAGCGAATCCATCATAATTCTATCTCAACAACTATCATTGATTTTATGATTTAAAAAAATAAATTCTAAGTCCTAAATGCAGTCCTAGAACTAACAAAAAAATGTTGTCTTAATCTAACAACTAGTTGGGATTTGGGAATGAGAAATGAATATAAAATAAACATCCATTCCTACCATTAGAACATAAAATAGTTTACTGTGAAATAATGGTTAAAACAATGAAATCACCAGTCATCAAATCAGTTTAGCCTTACATTAATAACTTCTAACCATTTCATATTCACCACCAACGACTGATTGAATCACAACAGTGAGAGGCAATCATCAATTGCATGAGAATAGTCTACAACAAAAGTAAAAGTCTTATAGCCATTCTAGCATAAAGAATCAAGAGAATAGTACAACACCACACATACACTAGAATGAGTCTCCAAAGAGTGGCCAATAATGACTTCTCCTCACTAACATTTCATAGAAGAGTTTACAAAAGTGCAAAAGCAAAAATCCTTTTCTCTATTGAGTTTATCTTATATATACAAGAGAAGAAGAGGGAGACGAAGATTCATCATTTTGGCCCATCTTGTTAGCTATTAGTTTCCCTTTCTGGGTCGTTAGGTTTCCCCATCTAGTTGTCATTTGTATGCCACTTGAAGGCTCAATTATTTTGTTAGTTCTAAATCATTCTTTGATAGTTTGATTCTCTTCTTGGATATTTAGTTTCTCTGTTAAGATATTCTTTTGTGCCACTTGGGGTTTGTTTCCTTTCTTAATTGTTTTTACATTCTTCTTGGTTGTTCAATTTTTCTATCCCACTATCCTTTTGTTCCACTGGGTGGCTTTGACTTATTTTATCAGTGTGAACTTCCTTTTCTTTTAATTTTTCAAGACACTTTCTTGGCCATTTGATTCCATTTATAGTTATTGTAATTTGCTTGCATGTTAGTCTATGAAAAATGGCACACAATGGTTAAGTTTTAACATTAAATCAATAATCTTATTGAACGAATCCTCTTTTGGTATTTCAAATTAAACCAAGCTATAATGAACATTTTGGCCATTTTGCTTATTTCAAGAGAAAGGGTTAAAAGCGCAAATTATCTAGGATTTAGGAGTCTTTATTTGAGGATTGGGATCGATCTCAAAATTGAATTTGATCGCACATGAGTTTGAAGAGGGAGGTTTTGATTCTAGAAATTGGGACAAGGTTACACTGGGGTTCGAGGAAGAGATCATGATTTGGCAATCGAGACTAATCTCTAAATCAGGACAAGGAAAAAGCGAACAAGTGAAAAGGGGGCCTTATTTTGAGAATCATGGCCAACAATCAAGCTTAGAAATTTTTTTGGAATGACTTAGTCAAATTAAAAAGGGGAAAAGAACATTCAAACAAAAGTTTAAAAAATATCAAACATAATGGGAAAAAATGAAGAGTTCGAAGAGATTGAAAGGATGGCACGATTTGGAGATCAGGACTGATCCCAAAATTAGAAGCTATCCACACAAAATTTGGAGGAGGAAGGCCCTAATTTGGAAATCGATGTTGATTTCCAAATGAGGCTAATCAAATAATTGAGGTGAAAGTTTAGAGTTTGAAAGGATCAAATATTTAAAGTTTGAACACTAGTTCAAATTTCTAACAAAGGCTTCAAAATGTTCACAAGGTTTGAACCAAACTCCAAGGGAAAGTTTGAAGAAAATGGAAGAGGTGATAGGAGGACCCGATTTGGGAATTGAAGGGGCAGTGAAGGAAACTTTGAAAGGTAAGTGAAACAGGGGCCCAGTTTGAGGATTGAACCCAATTTAAAATTGGGAGACAAACGCAAAAGGTGAAAAGCAAGGGAAGGAGTTTGAACTCAACTTTAAAAGAACTAAAGACTTGAAAGAAAAATCAAGGGAAAGTATCAAACCTAAACTTCAAAGAAAACTCATATTAAAAAATAAATAACCAAGGATCCCGATTTACAAACCCGACTGGTTTTGGAATTTGGGAACAACTTCAAAAAATGAAGATACAAAAAGTCTCGATTCAAGCATCAAACCTAATCTAAAAATTCAGGGCTAAAAGAGTTCGAAAAAAATAAATTAAGGAAGAAAATCACAAGCAAGGGAAGAAACTGAAAACTCAATTAAGGAATAAATTTCAAAGAATGAAAGAAACTAAGTAAAAAATAAGCAAGTGAAACATGAATACCCAACTGACTTAACCATGTAAAAAGATTGAACAATGCGGCAAGGAAATGAAGAACCCAGATCAATGTGAATCCAAAAAGAAAAAGAACATACTTAGACCAGTGAAGAGGAGGGATTGTTGAGGGATCGACATACTCTCGACCTAATATGGTGTTTAATTTTTTTTATGTATTCTAATTGTTATAATTCTCGACTTGTTTTTTAACATTTCTCTGTAGTATACCTAGGGAGGTAATATGAGGTATCTAGGGAGGTACCCAAGGGAAATAATAATATTTAGATAGCTATGTATTGTTATGTATGGAGGCCATTCCTAGTAAATAAGGCCAATGTAATAGTGTGAACACAATAAATGTGAGAAGGATTACTAGAAGGTTCCACCTACTAGAATGTTCCTAAGAGATAGGTAACAATATATAAAGGAGTGTTGGCAATGTAATAGACATAATGAAGTGTATTGTTATTGTAACAAGCAAGGAATGCACTCCCAATAAATCCTTGCTTGTTATAATAACAACACACTTCACTATGCTCATTACATTGCTAACACTCCATTATATAGTGTTACCTATCTCCTAAGAACATTCTAGTGAAGGAACAATCTAGTAATTCTTCTCACCTTTATTGTGTTCACACTATTACATGGACCTTATTTACTAGAAATGGTCTCCATGCATAACAATACATAGCTATCTAACTATTATTATTCCCCTTGGATACCTCTCTAGGTACCCCATATTACCTTCTTAGATATGCTACATTCTCTAATAAGAACATGTATTCATGATTTAATCTATATAAATAATCTCAAAAATAATATTTTATTTTTTTAATTTAATATATTTCTAAAAACATATTTTTTTTTTCTAATTTAATTATCTCAATTATAATATTTCAAATATTTTTCTAATTTAATATATTTTTAAAAATAATATTTATTATTTTTTCAATGTAACATAATGTTTCCATGAGATTTTTCCTTCTTATTTAGGTGGAAACAAACATTTGAAGACAAATATAATGATATCCACTATAATGATGAAAATAAGTCCATTACTTTTTATATGTTTTTCTTGTTTGTGAAAGTGGATAAGAAGATAAAACTTGCAAAAATATAGATTTTATTCAACTATAAAAACATCATTAATTTTGTCCTCCAAAAAACTAATATTACATTCATTTGTAATTAGAATACAAGTTGAGTTGATTTCATTCGTTTTCTAACGAGAGAAGTGATAATGCAAGTGATATATAGGAATGATCCAGGTGGATATCGGTGGCCACCCACCTATTCCAACTGACTCAAAACAATTTTCTGGCAACTTACTATTTTTAACAATTTTTCAGTTCCTAAACTTCTGGGGCCATAAGGTTTTTCGGGATCGAGCACCTTAATAATGACAAATCTAATTGAGCCCCGAAATGAATCTCCTCGACGATACCTTTCCAACAAGCTATCATGTGTCCCAGACAGAGATAGTATGCCAAAGTTACGCCCCCAGGAAGTTGATACACAAAACTACCAAAAACGGGGTCCACGAAACTATTGGTTTTTCATCTTCCGGGTTTAGGGTTTTGAATTTTCTTTATGTTAAAAAAGACATTTAGATCCTCATTGTAATCATCTTCTTGCGAATGTGAGTATCCGTCCCATCTCTTCTCAGAGATAAGCTGCCAACATTCTAGCGGGTCTTTCACTCTATATTTATACAATTTTGTACATTTCGCTCATTAATATAAATTGTGTATTATAGTATCTCTGTGTTAACGATTGCATATCTAATATATATTTATGTTATATTATTGGATATCTGAAATATCTCTGTACATTTCTTTATTATATCTCCACTCTCATTTCGTGCCAAAAATAATCCGGATCAAGGAAAAGGAGAATGATCCCCATTTCTAAAAACTTTCCAAAACACCTCTTCAATCTTTTACACAATGTACCAACTTTTTTTGGATTCGATATTCTACTCAACATTATCGAATCCAATATTTTAAAAAGTGTTTCAACTTTCTTTAATTTGATCAACTTCTCTAAGAGGCTTTCTACAAAACTCCTCTAATTTCTTCTTCCCAAAACTTTAAACATCACCTACCCATTCCTTGAAATCGTCTTTCCCATACATCATTGCATACACTTGGTTGTAAGTTTCCAATCTCTTGATGTAAAAGGAAAATAATGCTTCAATGGCTCCTCCTAATTCTTCTACATAGGGACAATACCATGGCGGACTAAATGTATCTCTTTTCTGAAACCACACTATTCTCTTTACCAAAAACAATTACAAATATCAACATATATGTGCAAGCATTACTCAAATGAATTGATTAATTCAGAAACTATGGTCAAATACTTGAACATAGATTTATTTAATTAGTTACCTTAAAAATAAAAATAAGGTATTTCCTATTTGCTTCAAAGTCGATACTATAATATTTATTTAATTAGTTACCTCGAAAATAAGATTTTCCAAATCCACTTTGATGTTAACATCATATTATTTATTTAATTAATTAATTACCTTAAAAATAAAATTTTCATATTCTATTTAGAAGATAGAATCAGAAGATAGAATCATAGTATTTTCCCTTTGTGTTTAATTGGTGCTCTATAGGATTTGAGTTAGGATCAACTCATAATTCCTTTTGTAATTTCTCTGCGTAAGCTTTGAACACATTGGCTTTACTTCCATTAGTCCAAAATATGTGACAACTACCTTCTCTATATTCACATTAGTCCAAACAATGCAATAGGGTAATGGAAATGAGAAAAGAAAGTGATGTACCAAACAAGTTCAATAATTTTCTAGTATGTTATAAGACTGGATCAACACTAGTGCAATAATTATAAAAGTAGTTTACTTAAGTAACCTATGTAAATGATAGAGAATTAAACATGACATAATTAATAATGTAAATAACATAAAACACAAGCAAATGGATAAATCTAATTCTTTATTGAATAATATGCAAATTTAGTCCGTGGACTACAATATAGAGGTCTTAGTCTCTCCATAATTCATAATATTCATAGTATGATCAAAATGGAAGACAATCTCAGACTTCCCTGAGCACAGGCTGGTATTCGTTCTTTTCTTCTATGTTGCAGATCTAGAACTGAACCTTCCCTTCTCCTATTGCAAACTATTGGCACTCCCTCTCCTTTGTTAATTCAATAGATTTATAATTTACTATCAAATTGTTTAGTTCACATGGTAGCCCAACATTATTTGTGAATCTTCACCTCCTCTTCAGTTTTCTCTGCAAATGCATAGGGTCGCTTGTCATCAATCTCCAATATACTGTCCCAGTTTAACTTTTAGGTATTTGTATTTTAGCATTTTTGTAGCATGCATTAATTATGTATTAACACTGACCTATTTATTTCTCCTACTAAGATAAGTAACTAAACAATAGGAAATACATATTGAAAGAAAATATTTTATGCTAACTGCACATGCCCAAGGATGCTCCTGCATCCGACACCCTTGGTTAGAAAACATGAGCATCTATCTCATGTGGATGGAGACACAAACCCTTTGAGTAATTTTGGCCACTAAAGACAACCAAATTCCTCCTTTGCATTCCATGATGCATCCTCCAAATTTATATTCTTCCATTTGATCAAATATTCAAATTGATCTCAATCTCGATTCTTTTGACTAACTCGTTTTGCCAATATTTCTTTAGTGAGTTTGACTGGAAATTTTCCTTCCCATTCTTGCATGGTGCTTGCTTCACCATCCTCTTCTTCTTCATAAAACTCATTTTTTCCTCGGAAAAAATTGTAATTATATTCATCCGTAGAGAACCAAATTACATTTTGTAGGTTTTGAAAGCACATGCCCAATACTTGGGAAAACTGAGAGAACTGTTAGTAGCCAGAATTAGCCAAAAGTAAAAAACCACAAAGGATGTATAAATTATGGAACTGGAGAATAAACCCAAAAGGAGGCGGAAAAAGCCAAGAGGCCTCAAGGAAACTCCTTTGCAAAAGAACCCTAAAGAGCGAACACCACAAACCCCCAAGAATAGACGGATCATGACAGAGTGGAATGGAATCCTTAAAAAGTACTAGTAGACCATGGCACCAACAAAGATCCTTCCAAAAATAAAACTGATAGAGAACCAAGGAGCTGCACGCCCACAAGAAGGACCTCAAAGTGTTGTTTAGAGAAGCAACACCACATGCTCAATACTGGACCTCAAAGCTCTGGCCACACCCTCATACCGATAAGAGAAAGAGAAATCCATGGATCCCAACCCAAAGAAACTCCGATCCGATCATCCTTCAAGCCTTGAAAAAATTGGAGCCATCAGGGAATGGAGCCACCACCAACAAAAATAATTCAAGCCCCAACCTCATAAGGAGAAGGGACCGACCACCCTCCAAACCTGAGACCAAGACAGAGAGTATATTGTATACCCTAGTCCACTGGAATACCGTCCACAACGCAAGGGTCCAGGTGAAACCAGTTGGGAGATGCGCAGACAATAGAATATAGAACCGGATCTGGATCCGAAGACATACACCCAAAGATCCTCCAGCTCAATAGATCTACAATCTAAAGCATAAGGTGGCAACACCTCAGAAATCCCACCGATAAGATCCTCAATCAAAAGCGTGGGCAATAGTCCCCCCATCACAACGAAAAGTTGCAAGAGGAAGAAACAGATCTCCCAATCGCCTCGTCATACCAGCACGAGCTCATCATGGACAGATCTAAGAAAAAACCCCTCAACGAGCGAAGAGAAAGACTGGTTGGCAAAGGAAGGAAAGAAAAAAAAATGCAGGGAGGGGAGGGGTTCACGGCTGAGGAAACCCTCCTTCTTCATGAAACTCATATAATTTAGAAACATTAAATATTGGAGAAATGTCAAAGGCCTCTAACAAATCTAGCTTGTAAACATTATCATATATTTTTCTCAAAATCTTACATGGACCAATTTTCTTGTACATGAGTTTATTGTATGTTCTTCTATGAAATATATCCTTCCTAAAATGTGCCATTATTGTATCACCCTCTTTGAAATATTCAATTTCCTATGCAAATATTCCTTCTACTTATAACTATCATTACTCTGTTGTAACTTCTTTCTGACATGCTCATGAATGTCATGCATGTTTTTTTGCAAAATTATCTTCATCAATGCTCCTCCTATCCTCAACTTATGGAAATTTAACCAAGTATACAACACCCTTTGGAGACATGCCATACAATATCTAAAATGGAATTTTACCAATGGATCTATTCATTGAATTTTTGTAAGAAATTTCAGCTTGAGCTACAACCAAATCCCATTGACTCAGTTTGTCTCCAATCAAACTTCTCAACAAGTTTCCTAGGCTTCAGTTAATTACGTTTGTCTGACCATCTATCTGTGGATGATACACTGAACTGTACTACAACTGAGAACCCATATTCTTCCAAACATCCCTCCAAAAATTTCCAAGAAATTAAGTTTCTTTGTCTAAAGTGATACTCCTAGGTAGCCCATGCAACCTTACAGTTTCTTGAAAAAATAACACATCCACATGTGTAGCATCATTGGTATTCTTGCATGATATGAAATGTTCCATATTATAAAATCTATCCACCAAAACCAACACCAATTAATCATGACCTCTGTGTGTCTTAGGCAGGTCCCAAAATAAAATCCATGCTTATGTCTTTTCAAGAATTTTCAGGTACATGTAAAGGAGTATATAACCCAATGTTTTGGCTTATCCCCTTGGCCAATTGACAAATTATATAACGCTCAACAAAATTCTTAACATATTTATTGATTCCAGGCCAACAATACCTTTCATCCACCAATGACTTGGTTTTATCCACTTCAAAATACCACCTAAACCTCACTTATGTAGCTCTTGAATGAGGTTTAGTCTCGAAGAAAGATGTGGAATAAACAATTTCTAATGCTTGAAAAAGAATCCCTCTTGGATATGGAAATCCAAATATGGTGTCCTATTCATACTCCATGATCCATTGCACACTTTCCATGCCTTTGCAGAATTTGTGTCTTATGCATACAACTCCTTCATGTTGTCCAAACTAGCAACTTAAACATGCATGCTATTTAACAACATCACCCTCTGGCTTAATGCATCAACAACCTTCTTAGATTTTCTGGAGCTATGTTTTAAAGATAATGAGTAACTTTGTAAAAACTCCATCCATTTCAAAGACTTTAGATTCATCTTTCCTTGACTATTTATGTACTGCAACGCCTTATGATACGTAAACAACACAAATTCCTTCGGTAGAAAATAATGTCTCCATTTATTCAAGGCTTGAACAATGGCATAGAATTATTGATCATAAACATAGTAATTTTTCTTAGCATAATTCAAATTCTCGCTAAATAATGCTATCGGCTTACCATCTTGACTCAACATCACTCCAATCACTGAGCCACTTGCATCACAACCTAATTGAAATACCTTACTAAAATATGGAAATGCTAACACTAGTTGTTTGGTTACCTTTTTCTTCGAGGTTTCAAAAAGATTTGTTACTATTTTTGTCCATTGGAAAGATCCCTTCTTCATATACTCAGTGAGTGGTGCAAAAATCCCACTAAAGTTTTTGATAAAATTTCAATAAAAACTCGCTAAAGCATGGAAACTTCTTACATCAAACGTACATCTAGGAATTGGCCAATCCACATTGGCTTTCACATTAATGTGATTAATGAAAGTGATTAATTAACGTGATTGATTAAAGTGATTAATTAATTGGATTGATTAATTAAATTAGTGATTAATTAATTGGATTGATTAATTAAATTAGTGATTAATTAAGTACATATTAATTAAGTACTTAAAGTATGATACTAATAATAGTATTAATTTTCTGGATTAAATTGAATGTGTTGATTAAGG